>JABUQX010029037.1:0-7500 GCA_015478945.1 Trachelipus rathkii
CTAGAGTATGTTACTATTGAAAAATAGTATAACAGGTTACGTTTTATTGTATGTAATTAGTTACTTTACTAGAAAAAATAGTGGGAATATATTGGTTAATAGTATTATAACGTTTATTAGGCGTAAGATATGTGTTATTTAGGTATTAGTACGTTGCAACATTTATTTTCACTAGTCATGATGATGCTCATGTTTAGCATTTATTAAAATAGGCAGAAACTTTATTAGTTAGAGTATATTCGTTTGATCAGTATATATGATTATATAGATTATAATATCACAATGTTATTGTGAGATAATTAGTAATATAATATGTTACTTAGTGATGACAGTTATGTAAGATATAACGTTTAATATGTATTAAGTTATACTTGAAAAAAGTAATAATATACTATATTGATAAGGGATGGTGTCGAATGCTTTATTTATGTCTATGTATCTGGTTTTCTAAGAAGCGTAAGAATACTTCATATTGAATAATGTACCATTACGATGTAGTAAGTATGGGTTGAAAAATAGGTAAGTGACTTTGTATCACACTTAGGATAATTGTACGTAGGTTACTATAATGTGTATACGGAGCTACTCTATTTTATAGCTTCTGAGTTGAGATCTAGCAGAGAATGACTTTCTTTGGAAGTATGAAGTCTATTTATAACGACAATCACATTGCATCTACTGTACGCGAATATTAATACCAATATGTGTGAGAAATAAATGTATAATAGTATTTAAAATGTATTCTGTGATATTAGTGTATAATGATTTAACGTTAATATATTGTAAGTTATTCGTCACTTGAAAAGTAGTAAGAAAAAGTTACGTTATTGCTAATACACATTGTAATATGTTGCTTTTAACTTGAGGTGTTAAATTAGTGGATATACTTTTATAATATATTTGGATCATTCCTGCTTATAAGATGATGTTAATGATTTTGTGTATTATTATTATTAATATTTGTATATTTACTTTTGTGATGTCATTTATTTTTACATATTATCAGTATGATGTATGTTAGATTTATTAATATTGGAATACTTGTATACGTATTATATAGCATATACTTTCGTACTGTTCTAGTATTATTAATAATTAACCATGTTGTTAGAAAATTTTTAGAGTAAATTTTAACTAGTGAGTTTAGATTATATATTAGTAAAGATTTAACGAGTTAATATAGTATTATGAGAGTTATATGTATACTTGATAAATGAGGTAGATTTATGATATATAGTAGTTAACGCTGCAAATACATTGTATTAGATTATGTATTATACTGGTTTAAGTGTGGAAATTTGTTATTTAACAGTTTATTCCTGCTTAAGATGTGTTAGGATTTTTCGTTATGCAACACTCAATATATTTTATTCTATGTTATGTTACGTATACTCATATGTAAGCTTTATATTAAGTGAAAACTTTAGTTACGTTATCATAACTTTATTCAGCAGCCTGTATGATAATAACCATATGTTGTAGAAATTTTAGTGGTTAAATGTTACTGTGACATGTAGTAATAATAAACGTATTATATGAACTTAAGATAGTTATAGCTTGAAAAAATGATAAAGATAGGTTACGTCAATATATTGCCATAGTCCGATCAAAACTTGACTATGGTTTTTATGAATAGTGTGGAAATACCTTTGTATATTATGTTAAATATAATGATTATATCCTGTACTTTATAAGATATGATTATGTCTTGCTTCCTATGTGCATTATTTTGCTTAGTCATGTATACGCTATATGTAGCTATTAATATGATATGTGAGAAATAACTTTTGTTTCGTAGCAATTAACTTTACGCTAAGTCATCGTATATATTATACCAATGTTGTTGAGAAATTTTAAGTTAAATAGTTATCCACTATGTTAGTAGTTTAATAGATTATAACGTCAAAATTTGATTAAGAGGTAATAGAAACCAATACATGAATATCATAGGTATATGCGTTAATGTATTTCGAAAACTCACGATCCAAAACAAGAATTACATTATAGTTATTTGCGTAATATTTCGAAAGTGGGAGAGTATTGAACAATTTCTCGTGACTTTGTATTGGATAAATCTATATAGTGAATAGTAACAGGAAACCACATCGCACGTACATGTTCGTTATCTGTATATGCAATTGTAGTTATACTTTAGTGTGTTAAGTATAAACTTTGTTAATGTTAGCCATTTAATTTCGATCATAAGGTATGTTAGGTTTTCAGTGTGCGTATAATATTCACTATAAGTTCAGGTTATGATATTTAAGCTTTATTGATGTGAAAATAAACTTTGAAAACCATTTTTCATATGTTTAAAGAGTGATCTCTATGTATCCTTTATATAATATACTTTATGTTTAAATGTTTACTTATAATTTTAAATGTAAAATATTAATATAATATGTTAGAGATCTGCTTGAATAAGTATGTGATATTGGTACGGCTGTAAGCAACGTCATATTTACTATTTCCCTGTTGCCAAGTATTAGGTATTAATATATTTGTTAGGTTTGAATAGTATATACATTTATAAAATCTTGCCTCTAGGTTATTTTATTGATATTTAGCTTATTGATGTAAAAATCCTGTGTTGTTTGTATTTACTTGTTTTAGATATGTGTGTGTAGGGTATGTTTAATTGTAGATGGAGAATGTGGCCCTTTTTTAGTAAATATATGGAGAATTTTTCGGTTTAGTAATCTGAGAGAGGATATCTACTAAAAACAATAAAATTTATTTTAGTAAAACAAAAAAGTTTTAAATAATAGTTTGTGAAAGATATAAATATTCGAAAAAAACAAAACCAAAACATATTTTGAAACAAATTGAATCAAGAAAACAATTAAATCGAGTAGGAAATCAGTGCGTTTTAAAGAAATAAAAGTTAAATAAAAAAAAGTTTAAACAAAAAGAAAAAAGATGTGAAAGGCTACGTTCTTATGCTTTGTTAGTTACTTCACTGTTGTTAAGTATTGAATCTTTGTAAATTTAGTTGTTTATTCGTGTGGTTAAGGTATGCTAGGGTCGATGCATTATTTCAGCTTAAGTACTTTCCTCTTACACTCAGTTATTTCATGTGTTGGGCTTTAATTGAGGAAAACTTTTGTTACAGTAAACATATATTTGATGGTGTAGTATAAAAGACGAACCGATTCACTACTTCTATGCTATTTTTATCCAGAATGATACTCCGAAATTTATTGCTGAGTCAACAGATCAACAGATCAAATACCCCACATAGATCAGGTTGGGACGGGTAGGGGGGAGGTAGGAATGGTTTGAGTTGTTACTATATTTAGCGGTCGATTTTAGCAAGTAGATAGGTAATGTAAAAAACACAACCTAAATATTTACGTTATAAATATTAGAGATGTAATTTCCTATACAAATTCAAAAACATTTGATATTTACACCAATGATTAAAATGTATTTATATAAGCGATCTTTTTAACAAAAAACGAACAAAACTAACATAGTTAATGAAAATAAACTGTATAAGTAGCTAATTGAGAGAAATATTCTGTAAATTTAATATATGAAAATGATATTAAAGATTAATATATAAGTTAAAATATATAATATAATTAATTGTATATTAAACTATAATAAGAAGAATATGATGTATTATATATGTGAGCTAACGTACTTAATATGTTATTGCTAGTTTACTTACTCACACTGTTATTATTATAGTTGAACTTATTGATTAATGGTATATGTCTATGTTTTTATTTCATTGTTAAGGTGAGTTGTAGTCTTATCGTGTGGAGATTATAAAAATATGACTCATTATAGTTCAAGTGAGCATATGTTAGCTTTATTGATGTGAAACTTTGTCCCATATAATGGTCTGTGTGATAATTAGGTACGGTGATGCAAATATTAACAGTGTTGTAATACGAAAATAGTAAATGTGATAATGGGTTTAGAGATATGTTGGAAAACGTATGAATCGGTTACGTTCGTTTTTGTATGCATCGGTAGTTACTTTACTGTTGTTAAGTATGGACTTGCTTCTCCATGTGTCTGTGATATGTTACTTCACTATACTTGCCAATGTATTAGATGAGAGTCGAGTATGTTCGAATCTGAATGTTATAGCATATATGCACCTATTAATCTCACGAGAGTATCCACAAGTATGACCTTTATAGAGCAGACGATTGCAGCATGGAGATCCTTGAGCGGATGATCCGGGCGTATATGAGTTATGATAATTCAGTAGATGTGATAAATGTTTGTTAAATGTTACTATGTTTCGTGCAAAAAATAAATAATGATATGTTATGGACGAATATGTTTTAGTGAAAGTGTGTAATGAAGTTACGTAGATGTGTAGTGCATAGTGTTTTAGAGTATAATGTCACATTGTGAAGTATTGAACCTTGGTTAATGGATTGACTGAGCCGCGCATATGAGAGATAGTATGGTAGTAGATATGTATGTATTATATTTCCGTTAGGTGCAATTGTCATGTATAGTTGAATATAATGGAAGATCAGACTATGTTGCTATCGGTAGGATTAGCAGTATATTCGACGGAGAGGACAGGGTGAGACAATTAAGCACTGTAAATTAGGAGCGCTGGTTGTGAGATAAGTGTAAATGTTAAGCTAGAGTCGAGAGCCACTGGTGAGTGTGAGAAAAGTGTAGAGTGTGGTGACGGTCCTTTAGCATAGTTCAGTGTTGAGCGTGTTCTTATAATAGGACACTAGGAAGCTAATGTAAGGTTAACTGTTTATTCACTGGTTCGATTGAGAGTAGGAGACGAAGTAACTATTGAACGGAGAGGGTTGGCGACTCGTTGGTGACCTTATGTGATGCTGAACTTGTACGTTCGCATATAGTTCTATTGAGTCATATGAATATTAGAGGAGTATGTTATGAGATAGCTGAAACACTGTTGTTATAGGAGGTAGATAGTACTGAGCGTACGCGTATATATATTATCAGGAGTGTGTGAGCTGTGAAAATGGAGTGTTGAAAGTTAGGTGATAAAGTTATTACGAATTCGCGTCGATAATCATATGACGGAGCTCGTTTGAGAATGTATGTGCGAGTTGCAAGTATGAGAGAGTATTCATTGATCAGTATGAATATATTAAGATCAAGGTTAGATAAAATTTTTGTTAAATGATTACTATGCAATGTAAAATATCCAGGATTGGGGGTAGGAAGATGAAGGGGTGGTTTGATTTTACTGATTTACAGTTTAGGGATGTAAAACTGTAACTATAAGTTATAAATTAAAAGGATAAAAATTAGTAAAAACAAAACTGTTTAAAAGCATAATAAAGACAAAAATAATAGAAAATTAGTTTTATTTATACAAAAATGAAATATGAATCACTAGATCATAGATGGGAGGGGCATGAGTGATGAGGGTGAGGATGGAGGTGAGGAAATCTAGAGGCTCCAGAGCTCCAGAGGCTCTAGAGGGTGTTTGATTTAAATAAATAAACGTAAATTTTTTTAAGTTATAAACTTACAAAAAGGAATAAAAAAAGTTATTTTGTTTTTTTTTATTAAACCTCAAAGCTGTAAGATAGAACACTTGGAATGCATTTAAATTTTTTTAAAAGACTTTTTAATTTTATCTTTAATTATATAGGTACTTATCATTGCATAAACGGAATTTGAGTACTGTATCGGAGGTATACCTCATAAGTAAAGATGTATACTAATTTCTTGTTCTACGCAAATATTCAGTTTTTGCGGCTGGTGGACCCCTTTGGGAGTGTATCGGCTATTTACCCATATATGATTGAGTACCTTATATGAAGATTTATACCGAGTCATCGTTCTAAGTCCATATTTCAGTTTTGTGGGGCGGTCCCGAATTTGATCAAATCGTGTCATTTTAACCGGATACAGCTAAGATAAACCTAAAAGGCTGTATATTCAAGTTTCCGTTCGTCTATGTCAATTATTTCAGATTTGGGGTGAGTACCCCGCTCTGGGGTACCCACAGTCATTTTACTCATGGCTACATCTAAGATACATTATAAGAAGGTGGTATACCAAGTTTCATCATTCTAGTGTCATATTTCAGCTTTTGTGGGGCTGTCCGAATTTGGTCAAATCGGTCATTTTACACCGTATACATCTAAGATACAACATAAAAAAGGCTGTTATTCGAGTTCGTTGTTCTATGTCATCTATTTCAAGATTTTGGGGGAAGTTACCCGTCGCGGGCAGGCCCCACAGTCATTTTAACACCGGGGTCATCTAAGATACAATCCTCAGAAGGAGTATACGCAGTTTCATCATTTCTAAAAGTGTCAATTATGTCAGTTTTGTGGGCTGTCCCGAATTGGCAAATCGGTCATTTTACCCGTAACACCGTAGATACAACCTAAAGGCTGTATTTCGAAGTTCGTTTTTTCTAATGTCAATATTTCGATTTTGGGGTGAGACCGTCCTGGGCACCCCACAGTCATTTTAACCCGGGGTCATCTAAGGATACATTCCTCAGAAGGTTGTATTCTCAAGTTCATCATTCTATGTCAAGTTTTCAAGATTTTGTGGGGCTGGTCCGAGATTTGGTCAACCAGTCATTTTACCCCCGATGATCAATCTAAGATACATACTAAGAACAGGCTGCATATCAAGTTTTCGTGTGTTCTATGTCAATTATTTAATGATTTGGGGTGGATCCCTTCTGGCTGGATCCCTAGAAACTGTGGGGTCCCTTTGGCGACCTCAGGGATGTAACCTGTATACAACAAGGATAGCGTCATCTAACCCCCTCCAAATTTTTAAACTCCAATACGATAACTCTACAGCTACTACCCACTACACTACTACTTACTCGACTACTACTACTACTACTATACCGACTACTACTACTACTACTTACTACTACTAATAATAATAATAATAATAATAATAATAAATGAATAATAATAAAATAATAAATTTACTCAGAGGATGAGTCGGAACGGTGCGGTTGCGGTGGCGTGCGGTGCGGGGCTAAGCGGCGCGAAGCGTGGGCAAAGGATCGGAGTCTGGGTCGGAGTTGCGAGTCGGAGTCAAAGCAACCACAACAACCTCGAATTTAGTATCACTAACGTGATCATAATTTCTTTCGACGAAGTAATATTAATAAAATAAATAAAAATAGATACAAACAAACATAAAGCAAAACATAACAAACATAGACAAACCTAGACAAACCTTCGTTTTGTCTTTTGTCGAATAATTAGTCCTTCGGCTGCTATATTCCCCCCTAAGTCCTAATATAATCTCTATTTCAATTTATATAGAAAAAAGTGGTCTCGGGATTGGCCGCGTAACTACTCATCATACTTCTATTCCACCATCTCACTGTTACATTTCTTCACTTTCCTACTTTATAGCAATCCACATGCTCCTTTGCACTGCTAACAACTACTTCCTTCATTTGCTAACATATGTTCAGTTTGAACTTGTAACCTTTCTGAGTTAAACGTCTTGCGAGCTCGTTCGTAAATACTTATCCTTAATTACCTTGTTCACGTT
>JABUQX010029037.1:12500-45719 GCA_015478945.1 Trachelipus rathkii
ATGGAGACTTGCAAGAGAAGTGGAAGCTCTTCTGGAAGGATACGCGAAAGGTTAAGAAGAAGGACAATAAGGGGAAACTGCTTAGAATAATAAATAGGTCGATGGTGTGTGGGTGATAGCTGGATTGAAGAAATGGGAGATAGTTTTAGCGGGGAGGTCATGGAGAATGAACATCTTCGGAATCTGACCATAAGAATTGGCGGTGGAATTGAAGAGGGTGTGAATGTTATAGTGAATGATGTGTGGGTTTGATGGTGCAAAAAGGAATAGGTAATTTGGGGAGAGGTTATTAGCAAGGAGGAGGTGATAGGTAGAGGTGAGAAAGTGAAGAATGGTAAATCTGCAGGTAATAGGTATAAAAATTACTGTGAAATGATCAAGAACGGAGGCGAGAATGGATATGAAATTTGGATTTTGGAAGTTTATGTAATAAAGCGGTTATGGAGGGTATAATATCGTCCCGAGGGATTGGAGGAGAGCAGTTAATAGTAATCCCCTTATATAAGGGTAAGGAGATAAGGAGACTGTGAATATAGGGTGAATTAGTTTAATTAGTACTATGTAGGAAGATATAGCTGGTGTGTGATCGAAAGTGCGTCGATGACTGAAGGACTGATTTGGTTGAAGAACAGGTGCGTTTAGAAATGGAAGAGGATTGTTGATCAAATCTTTACATAGAAAAACGTGAAGAAAGTGAGGGGACAGAGAGATATAATTGTATCTAGGTTTATGGATTTGCAACAGGCGTATATAGGGAAGCTCTATGGCTCCTATGCAGGGTTTAGTGATATAGTGTGTTGGTGGTAGGCTTCCTGAATGGAATCAAAAGTATGTATGACGAAGTGAGGCAGTGGTAAGAAATAATATGGTGTCAAGGTGATTTGGTGTTAGTTCATAATAGCCGGAGTGAGGCAGGGTTGTGGTTTATGTCTCTCTTGTTATTTCAATTTCGTATATGGATGGGTTAGACTAGAATTGAGGTGGGATGGCAGAAATGGTGTTTAGAAGGAGGAAATGAGACTGAGTGAAGGGTGCCTCTACCTAGTATATGCGGATGATTTGGTTTTGTGGTGGCGAATCTGAAGAAGTTTGAGAGGTTTGGTAGATAGATTTGGCGAGGGTTGTTAAAAGAAAGGGTTTGAAGTAAAACTTAGATAAGAGTAAGGTTATGGTGTTAGGTGAAGACAGTCCTCATTGTGAAGTTATGTTAGATGTGAGCAGGTAGCTGGAACAAGTGTCCGGAGTTAAATATTAGGTATAGTTGGATGAGAAGGGACGGTATGAATGCAGAGTGTAAGTAAGGTAAATGTGTAATGGCAGAGAGGTTGCTCGGTCAATTAAATCGTGGTGAATGTAAAAGGGACTTAAGTCTTGAGTGCGTCTATGTCTACATGAGGGATTGTGTTACCACTGTGTTATTGATAGTAGTGAGACTATTGTCTGGAATGAGAAGTATAGATCTAAATTCAATGTGTTCAGATGACAACTTAGGGCATGGTGGTGAGAAGAATTGATAAAATGAGAATGAACGTATTCAGATTGTGTGGTGTGAAGAAAGGAGTAAACGGAGAATAAATGAAAGTATGTTGAGATGGTTGGTCATAGGAAAGGATGAAGATAGTCGGTTGGTTAAGCGATGTGATAGTGGTGAGTTGTTGCGGAACCCAACCCGCGTGGATACCCGAAGAAAAGTGGATTCAGTCTGTAAACGAGTGTCTGAAGAGAGAAATGTGAGTTGGCAGAGGCGAGAAGAAAGGTGCATAAGGAGTGAATGGCGGGTTGTATGGGGTATGTTTGTGGCCACCTGGGCCAAGGGATTGAACCTTACAGTGACATTTACCATAGTGAGATCGTGCCGGGGTCCCCATGAAGCTCTAAGGGTGGATTTTTGTCTGTCTGTGACGAGTTCTCACTATTAATGGTACAGAGGGGGCGTAAGGCTGGGCTTCCTTTCGACTTTTGTCATTCTTTTACTGCTTTTCTTTTCCGATGCATGACACCAACGCATACCTTGCCCCCAGTCTTGGGTAAATAAATATATAAAGAATAGAAAGAATATTATTACTACTGAGGCAGAAAAAGGAAGATGGCTTAGATCTAAAAAAATTCCATAAGCAACTAACCTTGCTGATGCAACAACTGTACATGTAATCAAAAAATTTAAAGTTATAAACTTTATTTAAATTCCAACACCACCCAGGAATTTTCTAAGAAAACTGAAGATAATCAGTGAATAAGTAAATAATAGTAATAGTAAAAAAATACAATAAAACATTCATTAAAACAAGTTTCGGTTTTGATCAACTTAAAAAATAGCAATTGAGTCCCTTATAAAGTATATTTATATACGGCTTTAAGATTATTTTTTTTTTTTTAAAAATGTGGAAAAAAGTATTCAAAATATTTATGGAGCTCTCCTTGGTTAGGCGTGGAGGGCCAGTAACATTCACTTTTTAATTTAAGCTTCTTTATACGGCAGCAGTATGATCTCTTTCTTGAAAAAAAAATAGTCGTTGTACAAGTGTGAAAAACGGTTAACAAGGTTTACTACTTTAAAGGGGTAAATTCTAATTCTTAAAAAGCAGGTTGATATCAAGGAAAAATACATGGTTATATCAGTCAAATCTTAAAACAAATATTAGTACTATTGATCACATAAAAGAATTTGTAATAGATGGTACGTAATGAATGTAGGATAAAAATTTTAAAAAAAACGTAATGAAAATTAACCAGTCTTTAAGAGGTAAAGTCTCCAAGGTCCACCAATATTAATTAAATAAAAAGTAATTTAATATAGTACAGCTGGAAATGAAATGAATTTATGTAAAAAAAAACATATATAATTGCAGTAAAAACGGTGCATGAGGGACTTCGAATGTAAAGAGAGAAATGGTAGTAGTGTAGGTCCACATTTTCATATTTTAAACTTTCTCAGTCTCCTTAAGTTTGTTTAAATGGGAAAGATGAAATTTTTAAAATATTTTTCATTAAAACTATTTAATTAATAATTTTTTTTTTTTATTACAGGTATTGCTTATCAGCATTTACTTCATTATTATGGTACAGAAGATTTATTTTGCGCAAGCCTTTATGATAATGAGACATTATTTATACTTATGTACATAAAATATTTTTTTAAGATGCCATTTTCATTTTTCCTATTAGTGAGGTAGAATGACTGGACTTACGTAATTTCTAATATTGTTTCCCCAAGGGTAGGCATATAATTTTACGACGAATCCACCTTTGATGTATTATTGATGCTAAACCAACCCCGAATGACAAAGATCCAACCTTATATGTGGTGTTTGACTATTTGCCTTGGAAAGTTAGGTTGGTTCAAGTTTCGCCGTTATGAAGGTTAGAAGAATATATTTATAGGTACTTCTTTTTTTGGTTCTCAACTTATGCTTATTCTCTATTTTATTATATCGAGGTTCAGATCAGTGGACATTATAGTATATTTATCATAATGTTATGTATGGATATAATTATCGTGTATTCTATCATAATTATGGACATAATGTATGTAGTCAAGACAGAATTGATTGGGAACGATAGTGATATAATTAGATTGTGATATTTATTTATATATATTGTATATGATAATTATAGTATATTATATGTGGTGAGGAAATATGCATTATATAATAGTATATTATTAGTAAGGGGCTTGTAGATATGATGCCGGTATAGAATTATAAACTAATTTAGTAGGATACCAACAGTTTTCTTTTTATTCATTTAGTCAAGACAGACTATTGGTTGGGAACGATAGTATATTACCCTAGATATTATACTAGTATATATAGTATAGTATATAATTATATAGTATTATATAGTATGTTATTGTGTAGGTAGGGTAGAGCTCTATATGTATACTAGTAGAGGGTTGATTCAAAAACCTCTGCGAAAACTCGGGGGCTGATAGAGCAAACGATAAGGCAACTAATTTATTAATAAAATAAGGCTATGTTGGTCTAATGGACGCTATCGTTTCAAAATGTTGACAAGATGATGTTAATGAGCGTAGATTACACGTTTGATGTTGGGTTGTGACGGCGTGCGTTACTTGCGTAACCGGAGATTTTTGGTATTCTAAGTTATGTTATTTGTGCGTGGGCGTACATCTGGGTACTTCTGAAGGGTGTATAAGAGGTAACAATAAGAATATTTTGGTAAACAACGTATGTTTTTTGAACGCGGGGTTTGTAAAGCAAACAATGGTAGCTTGTTATTGAAAAATCATTTTATTGTGAGAAAATTTAGCAGAGTTGTTTCCAATTAGTGCTGCCCTGTGAACCGTGATTACATCGTTACAGTTCGGCCGTTGCCAATTTTTGGGCCTGTCGGGAATCTCTACCTGAATCAGTGCCCTCAGCTGTCCTTGATTTGATCAAACGGCAGGTGCAATATTCGCTAGAATCTCAGTTATCCTGCTCTTTGTGTTGACTGGGGTTAATTGTACAGCAACACTCTTCACATGGCCCCCAGAGAAAATAGTATCTAGGGCGTGAGGTCCGTGCGAATTCCGTGGCAGGCCAGTGCAAGCAAGGCCACCCTCGTCCTAGTTCCAGTTTGTCAGTGTAGACTCTGTTCAGATGCGCCCGTAGTTGGTGGCTGATAAGTGCCGTGGAGCGTCCATCATGTTGGAGCCACATGTCTCTGCGGGTCGGCAAGGGTAATGTCGTCCATGAGCTGGCGGAGGCGTGTTCTGTGAGTTATGTTGCAAGGTACGCCGTCCATCCAAACGGGTGGAATGGTGACGAGGTCCCATGCAGAATATCCAAAGAATTCCACCCCAGATATTTACGGTAAATTTCGCCTGGTAAGCTCTGATGAACATTGCGTGCGGAATCTGTTTCCTCGTCACCATATGTGGCTTGTTTCAGTGCCTGTTGATCAGTAGCATCATCGTGTTGAAAACAGCTGCCCTCAATCGGTAAAGCCAAGGACATGTGCATGGAAAAGGCAGCGATGTTTCAATGCTTTCCGATTTGCAGGAACCTACCGGGCAAATCGCACACGGGGGTGCGATATCTGTTTGGTCCGCAAGTCCTTGTACTTTCTTGTATGTGGCTATGCATGGAGGCTTCTGCTGCTTGCAAGACCTCGAACCTCAGGAACGATACGATTTGAACCCAATGGCAATGGGCAAATGGCGGCGTGTTGCTAGTCGACAGGTCGTTAACTGACTCTCTTCAAGATCTCTTTTGCTTCAAACGGCAGGAAGTCCCCGTATTACTCGTCGTTCGACTAATGGCACCGGGGACGAAGGGTCTCATCATTATCTCGAAGGCCCTGATGAAGGCGAGCAAAACATTGTGTGGTGGGGGCGATTTTGCTGTGGATAACCGTTCCCGGTCGATGAGGTGCGCTCTTCCGTTCCATTTGTTCGTTCGGCCGGCAGCCGTAACACAATTATGCATGTCCGGTTAACTCGGGAACAGAGTGTAGTGAGTCCGCATTCGTAATCGATGCCTACAGCTGTACTGAATCAACGATGAGCAGTTTGGGACAAAGTAGTAGAAAGGTCATTGCCAGACGTGTTGTTCCGAAGGACGTTAAGAGATACAGCACATGTACGTTCAACCGGCAAAAGCAACATTAACAATTGAGGTAACCTAAATTCGTCGGTAACCCTAACATTGCGACGCGTAAACACAGACATAGGAACTAGTGACCTTTCAATCGTCCGTGAACTTTTTCAAACGAGCGTCAATCACAACATAATGGTTATTTAAAAATTCTAAATTTATAGGCCATCTATCGTTTGCTCGTATCAGCGCCGACCTCCGAGTTTTTTGTTGCAGAGGGTGTTTTGGATATCACGTTCGCTACTATAATCTATATATATATAGCGTAATACTATATATTAATACTAGGTATATATATATATATATGTATATATGATATACGATTAATAATAATATAGTATATAAAGTAATATAAGTATGTTCTAGTATACTATATATATTATATATAATATGTAGAACTGCGTATTGGCTGTCAATACGAAATGAAATTCTTGGAAAATAGAACTATTATAGTATATATATATCTATATAATTTGATATATATATATGTATGTATGTATGTAAGTATATATTATGTATGTAAAGTATATGTTAGTAGTAATTATATATATATTATATATTATATTATATTATAGTATAGGCCTATAGGGGGTAACTTCCCCTGGTTTAATTAAGTACCTATATATATATATGGACTGAGATATAGTATACATTATATATATAGTATATATATAGGATTTTAGTACTAATATTACTAGTATTATAGTAGTATATATAATATATTATAGTAACTTATTTATATTCTAGGGCACAGTATAAGTATATAGTATATAAGATATATTATATACCAGAGAGAGAGAGAGAGAGAGAATGATGAGAGAGAGAGAGAGAGATGATAGGAACGAGAGAGAGAAGGAGAGAAGAGATTCAAACAAACATCCAACAATTGTTGCATTATAGTTTCGTGACGGGTAACGATAAGTTTTTCGTACTCGCGATAATTTGCGTATTTTTTCGTCTCGTACAGCGCAAGGTATTTGACGCCTTGGCTTTTTCCTAATATAGTTTGTAATGAATATATGAGAGATGCTATCGGTAGCGCCCATAGCTTTAGTTTTAACTGTTTAAGAGAAAGGGCGCAGGAAGGAAAATTTTCCAGAGTGAATTTAAATGTATTATAAATTGTTATGACTAAAGTAGCGTTATTGGTCTTTAGGAATTTATTTTATAAATCGTGTCTTTTTTACACTTCATATAGATTAAGCTTGTTTAAAATAAATTTAGTTAACATTGAAAAGTATATAATTTTTATTCTATTAAAAAGCTCACAAATTTTATGTGGGTATGAGAGTAGCTGACCTACGCGCTGCCTACCTCTATGTCATTCTGCCGCCCTGAAATGATAGGTATACGTACTATATACATATAGTATGAAATATATTATATATATAATGTATAAATATTAGTACTATTCTATTGCTTAGTATCTAGCGCATAGACTAGTATATAATTTATGTAGTACAGTATTAGGGGGTAGGAATACCGTAAGTTACGTCTGGAGGGATGCGCTGGCTAGTTACAAGTGTGCTGCTTAGTCTGGCCGCAGCGTTTCGTAGGATGTGTGGGATTCGATCTGGTGCTGGGTAATAAGGGCCGTAATCGATTACTGGCGGTAGCGGCAGTTATGGTCGGGCATATTATACCTAGAGTATATAGTGCGCTCAATGTGTGTTTAACTGCTTCGCATTGTAAACTTGTCGTATGGTTTTTTAAACCTACGTTATTCGAGTACAAAAATCGTAGCATGCAAGCGCGCACGTTGTCCCGAGATGGCAATGTCGTTTTTTAAAACAATGCAAAAGGTAAAATAAATTGATATGAAGTACTAAAAATAAAGTCGTTAAAGTCTTGAACGAGTATGTCACACAACGAAGTTGAAGTGAATGACTAAGTTATTGTTTGATGGAAAGTTTGTTATTCGTTTTGCTTGTTTGGTTTTTAAATAACAGAAAATAATCAGAAGACATTAATACTAATTTGTTTAGACACCGGTGTTGCCGGGAGAGCGCTGTCTGTCATGCATTCACGGCATCATGTAGATCCCAGCTAAAGTCGTATGCCCAAATTGAAAAAAAAGGCTTCTTTTTATTTCAGTCAATTCTCTTCAGTTTTTTTTCTATTATGATTCACTACTTTTCGAAGCGAATTTATTTGACAGAAAAATTAAATTTAAATAGTGTCGAAGCCTTTAAAAATGCTTGATTAGACGGTGTTCTTTTAGCTTATTTTAAATCATTGTTTTTCCGTTGAAAGCGTTATTTATTATTATTAATTATTGATTATTATTATTATTATTATTGATTATTATTATATTATTATTATTATTATTATTATTATTATTATTATTATTATTCATTTTATCAATTAGTATGAATTTTATTTATTTTCTGTTTCTTGTTAAAATTTTATTAAATTAGTGTAATTATCAATTATAAGAATTTTTATCAATTAATCTCTCGTTGGCGTATTCGTTTATTTGAATATTAATATGATGGTTGGTATTCTCTCTTCTATTTTTAAAAAATTCCTCACCACGGACCCCTCGGAGGCGAATAGGAGATCGTGGGATCATATACGAGGGGGGTCCGATAGGGCCCGCACCCCGGATGAATAAATATAAAATAGTATTATAAAGAATATATAATATTCATATTTTATTTATTATATATAGTAAGGGTAGAGAAAAAGAGTTTATGATATTTTTTTTTTAAGGCTTCACATTTTTAGCAAGTTCAGTTCTAAATAGTCAAAAACTAATCCGAATATTCTTTAATTCGTATATTAGTTTAATCAATGCACGAAGTATCGGTCTTAAATTCACAAATAAGAAAAAAAGTGGTAATGAATATCGTTATGCACATATCGATTATATTTACACTCTTTTAAAGGCTTTAGGAAGCATAAAGTCCAAATTTGGAAACATTTGAAATATATATAATAGCAGAAGAGTTTTTTTTTTTATAATTGGGTGCGAAGTGTAAATATATATATTAATAGATATATATATATATTTATAAGATATATAGTATATATATATTATTTATATATACTATATAATATATATTATAGATTATATATATATATAATATATATATCATAATAAGTATATTTATCAATTTATTTTTACCTTTTTATTTAATTTTTTTAAAAGTTTTTCAAAAATGAAATTCTTATATTTTTCAAAATGGTTAAGTATAATTTTCGTAGTGTAAGTTTATTAAGTATTTTTAATAATTTTGTAAAAGGCTTTGTAGTATAGTTAAATTTTGATTTTAATTACAGTTTTATTTTGACTAAATACAGTTTTAGAATTCCATGGCAATATCGATATGTATTTGGAAGTGGAGGCAGATAGGCATATAACAGACATGATCCATAGTTATATATTATATATATTTATAGATGTATGATATATATATATTATAGTATAGTATTATAACTTTAGTAATATATAATAATTATATATTAACTATATATTATAAATATATAGATAGTATATATATATTGATATTGTATTAGAGTTTAAATTAAGGTAGAAATTTTCACAGCATAGATTTTAAATAAATATTTAGGACTTGTTCTTTTTAATATTTTTTATAGGTGTGAATTTTTTATTCAAATAAGTTTTATTTTGACTTTTATACAATTAAAAATTTGACAATCGATATAAAAAAAAGAAAAAAAATAAAACCGTGGAATTTAAAAGTGCGCGCACACAAGCCAGTAGTGATTATAAGTGATAGTAATAATATAGTAGTTACTAAATTATAGCAATACGGATATATAGTAGGATGATATAGATAAGGGTTTTATAACTATATATGATTATTATATTTGATTCTATCATAATATATAATATATATATATATGACTATATAGTATTATATTATATATATATATATAAAGTATACTATATATACTATAGTATATAATATATACTATACGTATATATATATATATAATATATATACTTATAGCCTTTTGGAGTGTACTAAAATATTTACATAGATTGAGAAAACAAATTAACATCAATTTAAGATTAGCAGATGAGAAGAGAATAGAGAAGAGAGATGAGAGAGGAGAGAGAGAGAGCGAAGAGAGAGAGAGAATTGAGAGAGAGAGAGAGAGAGAGGATTGAGAGAGAGAGAGAGAGAGAGAGAGAAGAGTTTTTCCAGACTTACCTTTACTTGGCAAACTTCCCTATTTATCTTCTAAAAATTTTAAATAAAAAATACAATAAACTTTTTTCCAAATAAAAATAAATATATATATTTATAATAAATAATATAATAATAAATAATAATACTTACTTATATTAATAATAATGAATTATAATAATAATAATTAATAATAGGATAATAATTAACAATAAATAATAATATATAAATAATAATAATAATTAATAATGAAGTAACTAATAATAAATTCAATAATAATAAATTAATGTATATTAATAATATAATTATAGAAATAATAAGTAATACAATAATATTAATAATATTTTTTTTTTTAATAATAATAATGAATTGCAAATATTAATAATCAATTAATAATAAATAATGTGAATAGCAAACTTGAATAAAACTAATAATAGATAATAATTAATAATATAGGAATAAATAATAACTACAACAACAACAACAACAACAACACACAACAACAAACAACAACAGACAACGAACAACAACAACAACAACAACAACAACAATAATAATAATAAAAATTAATAATAATAATAATAATAATGTAAGTAATAATAATATATAATAATAATAAATAAATAATACTAATAATAATAATATAATAAAATTAATAATAATAAATAACTGTATAATACTACATATACGATTACAAGCAAAAAATAATCTATTAGGTTCGTGGTCAGTTATGCTAAAACATTTTGATTATAAATTACATCCTTTAATTATAGCTAATCCTTTCGTGGCAGTTTCAAAAATATCCGCATTTATCAATAATGTCTATGGTTATGTATGAATGACTCTCAAATTTTAGTTAAACATACAATAACATATAATTATGTCCACACGGTTCAATTGTCAATACAATAATATACATACAGTATCTGTACTCATATTAGCGGCATGTTGTTGTGTGTGTGGAGTTGCGTTTATTATGGTTAGAGCTATAGATAGGCGAATAGGTATGTCAAATAAACTGGAGTGCAAAGGAAAGCGTATGGCAAATATAGTGTTAAAAATTGCGGCCGACGTGATACGAGTGGGGCGAAGGTCCGTGTGATTATTCATTATAGTTGGGGAAGAGGTAGGATATAGTCCCAGGGAGGGATATTCCTGTCGGAAGTTGTCCGAAAGAGGGTGATATGAGGAGGAAAGAGGAGTGCCTGTTGGCTCAGTAAAAGGAGGTAATTTTAAACAAGAGATGGGGGATTGGATTGTTGAGAGAATGGGATGAGCCGCTATGGAAGTATGATCCAGGGGAGGGGTTTATCCTCAATCTGGACCAATAGGATTTTGGGGGTGGGTTGTCTCCCTCTTTTACCGTTGCATTACATATTATCAGAGTGTCCAGTCTCAGACACCTTTCTTACACCTTCTCTTCAGTTGCCTCGTCTTTTCTTTCCGTGGATATATATTTTTAATTTTTTGTATCTTCTTTTTTTACCGTGTGCATTGTTTTATGTAGATCAATTGTTTGGCGGTGATAGTGTTTGAAAATGCGAATGCTGTCCGAGGTAACTCTGAAGTGAGATTTTGGTTTACGGCATGTTTCGCAAAAATTTTTAGTTGTGTTTTTTTCACTTTGTGTGTTGTTGTGATGCAAATGGTATCTTTTCAACAAAGGGCTGACTGCAGTTGCTTATGATATTATATATATATTTGCGGTACTAGTATATAGCGTATAGGGCTAGATATAGCTAGTGTATAGGTAGTATGTAGTAGTTGTATTATAGTAGTAATAGGTAGTGCGGTAGTAGTAGATATATATAGGTATATATATAGATATATAGTATATATATTATAGTATATAGGGTAGTTATAATATAGGTATGGCCGGCGCTTAGATATGGATATTAAGGTAATATATGATATCAGGGTATTTCTATATAGTATATGTATATAAGTTATATATAAATATACGTATATAATTAGTAATATATATATAGTATATATATACTATATAGTATATATGATAGTATATATTACGTATATTATAGTATAATATAATGTATATATATAAATGTAATCACTTAGTCACGGTATATAATATGTATTATGTAATTATAATATATATATATAGTATATATAGTATAATATATAATTCATATAATAGTATATAATATATATATATATATAGTATATATTAAGTATATATATATATATATATTATTATCATATATATATATATATGTAGGCCGTCTATTATATCATATTGTATATAGCGGTGCTTGTGCTGGGTGATGTGGTCCGTTGGGATGGATCTGTTGATTGCTGGGGTATCTTCGTAGAGTACTGATATATATATTGATATATGTTTAATAGCAAGGTAATCTTATAATATTAACTATAGTATATATATATAGGTCTTCCTCTTACCTTCTATCGGTAGGGTTTAGCTGAACCTCAGCTGGGTTTCGAGGTTTCTTTGCGGTGCCTAGTGCCTCATTTTTAGTGGAGTACGCATCACAATTTGGTCAGTGCTCCGGCGGTGCGGTGGCGGTGCGGTGCGCTTTAAAGAGTATATAAAGTGGTTGAGGAGTGAGTAGAGCGCAGATGAACATAATGAGAAGTGTGTGTGTTGTATAAAAATAAATATGACATTGAAAATGCGGTTGAGAAACAATAGGTTACTTGTGTTGATTGCCGTGCATGGTCCTCTGGTGCCGGTGCGGTGCGGTGCGATGCGGTTAGTGCGGAAGACTTCAGGTGCTCGGCTCAAACCTCAACTCTAACTATCATTTATAGTACTCTCACCTCTGGTGTGTATCCTGATTTAACGATATTTTAAATTCCTTACTCAACTTGCTCATTTCTTAGACCAAATGGAATCTCATACTCCTCTTTCAGATCAACGCAGAACCAGCTTTCGACGCTTGAGGTGCTAATAGTGAGATAATATACTTTTTTATCTTAAGCGATTTATCGGGTTCCAGCCCTTTCGGGGACTCTATGGGAAACATGTGACATTGGACGCTTGACATATCTAAGGTCAATTACCGGGATTACGGCACGACTCACACTATTCCCTAAGCTCGCACCCGTCGGCTTTTGTTGTTCTCCTATCCTATTTGCTTCTTACTAATTAATGTTGTACCTTCTTTGCAAATCGTTTAAATATCGCCACTGCTGCCGCCCAGACTTCTTCTTACTCTCCAGTCAACAAGTGTGTCATCAGGGTTTTCGTCTTAACTCCTACTCTATTTCTGCTTTTCATTAATGGATACTGCTGCTTATCTAAGCAATGATCTGCATTCCATATGGCCCGGATAGACGTGGCGACCATTCCATTTTCAACTCCCTTTTAAATATGTTGCCTGCCATTTTCACTTCTTGAAGATCGACGGGTAGTTCCTTAAAACCTGTAGAAAAGGTTGATCAGGGAGATGTTGCTGGATAGAATTTATTCATGGTACCGATCTTCGAACTTTGCCAAGAGTTCAGATGTTTCTCTTAAATCCAACTGTCTCAGACTTGATTTCTCTAAGACACCATCTAACCTTTTCTCATCTCTTCTCGATGGATTCAATACGTCCTTCTTCTTGAAAATATAAACATTATTTGCCTTAACATAATCAGAGAAAAATGTTCGCAAGGAAACCTCTCATGGCACAATGTTTGACTAGGGGCTGTCTCAAAGAAGCCTGGGATTCTGATAAGACTGCGAAACATTGTTTCCTCTTCTCAGTTTCTCTAGCTATACCTTGGTTTCTACTACCCGTGTATGGATTGTTCATATCATATCTAGGATGGATTGGATTTGGGTTTCACCGCGGCTCTGGTGGACAGGGTTGAGTCAAAGTCCAAAACTCTTTGAACTGTTTATATACTTTCCAATTTCACTTGTAATGTCTGCACGTTAGCGTCACGCGAATGTTGAAGCCTTGTGGTTCTTTCTTTCTTGAGTAGGATATAGTCGACAGGCGGTCGGCAATTGGTTCAATGGATGTACCGACCACTTGCGATCCAGATCCACCTGTTAGGAGGTTCTTGTAGCGCAGAGAGTGCAGTGTCCTAAACCTGGATTGTTGTATAGATAAGTTTAGTACTCCAAGCTGTTGTGCTGTGGCGCTTTTCTTCTTCCGAGCCCACCGATCTGTTCTTGGGAATGTCTCTCAATCTTCTAGTGGTCTTCACTGGTTATAATTTAATCCCCATCCACTCTTAGACTGTGTGTTCTTGTTACGATTAAGCGTACATTTTGTAACTGGTTTTAACTATACTCGCCAGTCCTTGATTTATGGGGGCAATTGCCCGAAGATGCGGTGGTGAAATACTGTAAAAGAAAGAAAAAAAAAAAGAAAAAAGAATAATATGTGTGAGGGGCGATAAGCGTCTTTTTGGTTGTTCATGTTCATCCGTTGAGTAAAACGTGTGTGACTAGTCGCCTATTCAGTAAGTGCTAATTTTTCAAGAATCTAAGAATTGGAGCCTCAAATCTGAATAGACCTTCGCCTTTTGCTATGCTTATATGACATCAAGAATTATGTTAACTGTTTTCCAAAGTATGTAGTAATAAAAGGGAATCTTATCTTTTAAAATTTAGATTTGAAAAAAATAAAAACAGTATTCTTTTACTTTTCTTTCACAGTTTTGAGAGGTACTAGGTCAATTTTTAGATGCTATTTTTAGGGAGGAGGATGATTGTTGGTGGATTGATTCTGGAGTTTTAAATTGGTTGGGTTTTTTAATCTGTTGATCGAAAGTCCTTTTCTTAGTGTGATACTGGATAGAGGCGACTAAGGGCGGACGCTGTGTTAGGGTAGAAGAAGGAGGTTTTAAAGCTGAGATAGGTGTGCGAGAGAGATAATTTGGTGATGACATCAAAAATGTCCTAAATTTAATATTGATGTTATAAAAATAAGAATTAATATAAGAGGTTTAAGATATATATATAGATTATATGATATATATATATATACGTATATATATATATAGTATAATATATTTATATAGGTATAGTAAATAAGTCCTAGCTATAATTACGTTAGTGTATATCTTTAGTGATATTAAAAATCTAAATCATTGTATTTTTAAAAATGCTCGTCATATAAGTTCGAACCTAAAGTAACTATATATATAATAAAAGGAGGGGAACTACTAAGTAATTACTATATTATCCATACTAGTATAAATTATATATATACGAACCGTATATATCACTAATTTCTAAGGTAAATACTTTGCAATATTTCTGAACTATGGATATAAATACGTATGTTCTATAAGGCAATATTACAATTTAAATATAACTAACATATATGTATATAATATAGTAGGTATATAGTATAGTATATATATATAGTATTCAGAGCACTATCGCAGAAAAACGTGCTGCTCGTGCTTTGCACGATTTAACATTATAGAAACGATCTATTTTTTGCAAATTTCATAATTGTTACGATTATCATATTCTCATGTTTTTGCGAAAGTTGCGTTGTTCACACGTCAATAAATTATTAGCATACATAAATATAAAAGGAGTCAGCTGTTTGTTGTGAGTCAGATTTGGAGCGGGCGTGCTACTGTCCAGGGGCGGTAGTTCTGCAAGTCTGTGCGTACGGTCGCTGGCGCCGGCTCGGCACGTGGCCTCGGTCGGGAGTAGGCTCGGAGCCTGCGCGTGTGAGTTACACGTACACTACATGGAGGATACCGCAGAGATCGTATTACTAGTATGCCGCGTTAGACGTGAGTTTCAGCGAGTCTGCGGCTGATTAGGATGTCGAATGGTGTGTGTCATCAGGAGATGGTCGTATCAGTTGCTGTAGCGATGGTAGTATGTCTTCGAGCATAGGGATGCGTCCCGTGTTACGACACATGCGACGATACCTTGCTTGATAGTAGTGGCTGCCACAAGCGGTTGAAGAGGTCTGATGGTTCAGTGCGGACTCGCGCTGTTGACTTTACTAGCGAAGTGAGTCGCCCGGTGATGATTGTTCGTGAGTCAGGGTGCGTCCCTGCGCCTTTTGGAGGTGGACGCTCTCGGTCATACCAGGGCGCGGCCCAGAGTACTAGCGGGCTTCTGCCTCACTGGGGGCTCAAATCCGGGCGTTGTGTGTCGGATCTGTTGTGCCATTCTGTCGTCAGCGCTTTCCCTTGCTGTATATGAAGGTATCTATTCAGTACTCGAGTTATTCCGGCGTTGTCGTATTGCACTACTCTGACGAGCAGTGCGTGCTCTAGTCAGTCCGACGTACCACCCGGACACCGAGTTATGCAAAAATTTAAAAATGAAGAAAAGGTAAGAATAAGACTCTCTATTTAAATAACGCAGCATGTTAACGCCAATTAGAATGAGCGGTAGATGTCATGGCCTCGAAATCGAATGGCGAAGATGGAGTAATCTGTGAATTTGGGGAGTTACACAAAATTAGCTTTAATAAAATTAGTCCACAGTTTACTACTGTAATACTCATGTTGTATAAAATACCTACGGATATCTTAAATACTATACAATTAATGAAACTAGCCAATTTATTAACAAGAAGAATATTTAATATAAGTACAAATAAAATTACTAAGAAATGATATAATGTATGCTTAAGTAATTAATGAGAGAGAGCGATAAGAATGTGACTTTACACTTGCCAGTTTTAATGGGTATGATTTGATATAGGAATTCAAACCTACGTATGGAATATTCAAATTATTTAATAATATCTTGGCAAACATACTTGCATCATAATAGAATTATCATTTTTAATACGTTTTTTTTCCTTTCTTTAGAAAGTTTTCCATAGATTTCTTTAAAATTTCCAATCTGTTATATTATAGGAATTATTTTTTTCTTTTTTCTTTTTTATATTTATTTTTTTTAATAGATCATGAAAGCAGAGTAGGCAACAAGAAAGATTCTTGAGGAACCCAAAAAAAATATAAAAAGTCAACATATCATAGAGTAGATCATATCGCTATTATCAGTAATGTACTGATATTCTATGGGTATACTAGATAATATATAGTAACTCATGATATAGCTAGACTTCATAATGAACGTGCGATATAATATATATAAATTATTATAATAATATATATATACTACTAGTTAAAATAACGCACCATATCAGTTATAGGAGATATAATGTAGTATATAATGTAGGTTTATATTTAAAT
The DNA here is from genome assembly GCA_015478945.1 of Trachelipus rathkii. Lineage (NCBI taxonomy): Eukaryota > Metazoa > Arthropoda > Malacostraca > Isopoda > Trachelipodidae > Trachelipus > Trachelipus rathkii. The sequence goes on from JABUQX010029037.1 coordinate 29,407, forward strand.
GATAGTGCACTAGGTTGTTAGGTCACTACAAACATACTTTAATAGATGATCTAAATTTTCCAAGTCGATTCCCTTCTTTAAATATAGGCGATCAGTGGCAACCAATTAGCCATCTCCGGCAAGCGTCGATCAAAAAATAATTCCTTTTCAGTAGAAAGCTAGTCAATTCCTCTGTAAACATGCAGTATGGGATGAATTCCCGGGCGTTCGTTGAACGGCTTAAGGAAGCATCGAAAGTTGTTACGCTGCTCACTGGACTCTTGTTTTGCGTACCATTGTTTCTTGGCCGTTGATCCTTTTTGAGGCCCAAATTTACCTGAACGCTCCTTTCGACTTTGTGAGCCTTTAACCTTTGTGGGCCTTGACCCTTTATGGCTTGACCTTGATCTTCTCATGGGTCTTGCTTTGGCCCTCGGTAATTTTATCGGCAAACCGCTAATTTTTTAGGCACCCCCCTATTTGTTCGCAACCGCGCGTATGCTTTAGGCACCTCCTATTATTTTCGGCAACCCGTATTTTGTGCACCCCTATTTTCTGGCAAACTCCGCATTTGGTTGCGACAACGCCTTTGATCGTTCCCATGGTCATTTTTTGGCCCACGAGTATTCTTGGCAACCCCGGAACGTTTTTGTGCCAACCCTATCTTATTAGTGCAAACCGCACACACCAATTTTTCGCAACCTATTTTGTGGGCAACCCTTCGAGCGAAGGGTTGCGCCAAACGGTTGCGTAGAAACCGTTGTCTATTTTGACCCACCCTAATTTTTGAGACCGGCAGAATTTTTTGGCAACCGCTATTTATTGGCAGACCCTAATTTTGGCAACGCCTAATTTTTGGCAGACCCTTCGAAGAGTGTTGCCGCCCAAACGCGATTGCGTAAGCAACCGTTGTGACGGTACCCGGATGCACCTGATACCGCCACCGCTAATTTTTTTGAGAACATTGTGAAACCTCCAAAGTTTTGAGAACCCCAAATCGCATATATTTTAGAACACGCAATTTTCACGATTTACTTAACACCCACACACAACGGGAGCGCGGATCAAAATATTCGTTCCGAGCACACACACAGCACTCACACATGCCCGTCACCACACACACACACACACACACACACACGCACACGACACCTAGCCTTGCACCGCTAGCCTACACCGAACACCTCAGCCTCCACCAGTCATTCCTTCCAACACTAGCCAGACACTCTACACCTAGGATTCGCACCCAGCCTTGCACCCTGAGCCTACACCTTAACATGCACTAACACCGCACAAGCTCACCTATCCTAACACCTACACCTAGCCTTCCACATGCAGCCTTCACCTAGCCTATCAGTCCTATCACCTAGCCCTCCCCACCTCACCCTACACCTCAGGACTAGACTGCCACCTCAACCTTCACCTACACCTACACCAAGAACTCCACGCTAACCTTCTACCTCAGCGTGACAGATCCTAACCGAGCCCTACAACGATCCCCTAACAATACTTTTGATGTCTGAACCTTGTTGTGACCATGAGATTTCGTCCTTACCCTGGCCGATACTACCAATGGGGGCGCGCGGTCAAATTTTGACCGCACCTAACTTGAATGCTTTGATGGTTCTCGAATCACCGAAGAGTACATCTTAGTGAATGTTCTATTGAGTGTTGCTATGTTGCAGGTCGTGCCAGGATGATCGCCATAAAGTGAGTGCCCCAATCGAGTGGCCAATGCAGTGCCAAGTGAGTGCCCAATGAAGTGCCAAGTGAGTGCCACAGTAGTGCCAAGTGAGTCCGCCACATCAGTGCCAGCATCTGAGTCCAAGCTTTTTCAAAGCCTTTTCTAGCCGTCCCTGAGCCCCGAACGGCTAATAATGGTGTCTACCCCTATGTTATAGGGTATATGAGGATTCGATTGTGTATATTACAAGTTGCTGAAGTATGACGTCACTACATGAGTGTAGTTCCTTTTCTAACATCTTATTTACACACATATTGATCACTATATCGAGCGACGACACTTAAGCATCACACACATCACAATTCATAGCTAGCGTCAATGTCACTAGCATGACACTTGCTACTAGCGCGGTGCGCATTAGCATTCTTCCATGGAGGACCCTTACATTAACCATAAATCAGCTATATCACCACCAGATCGCCAACACGCAATCGCACTGTACACTTACACTTGCCACCTTCGATACTGGTAGATGCCTCAATTCTCCATTTTTGATGCCTTTCAGCATTGAAGCCGTCAACTTGAGATCGCCTCAGCGAATTATTAGCCTTCCAAACTCTTGATGCTGCCATCATGATAATGCCGGTCACTAGCATTGAATGCCGTCAAGCTTTGAAGGTTCATCTTTGATGACGTCCATCTTTAGACTGAAACGTCATCTTGAGGTAGCACCATCTAATATTGATGATGTCGATCTGATGAAATCAAATACTTGATCGGCTCATCGCTACCGTTATCAATGTGCCTAATCAGTGTAGGAGCCGATGAGCTCTACACATTTAGAGCAAGCGGACACGTGACCGAGCAATACGTCTCTCAGAAGTCCCGCGTCGCAATTGAACCGACTGGTCGCGAAAACAGCCGCGTGCGTCCGCAGACGCAAAATTCCAGCGTGAACGAAAGAATATGATATCAATGTAAAGCTATTCAAAGAATGTTCAAATATAGCTATGGAGTCAATTGTCAGATTGTTTTCACTGACAACGTGTACGAAATGTATGTATTAAAAAACATTATCTATACATACCCTTAGAAGCCAGTAAAAGATCAGATAAAATCAACTGAGTCTGGTTTTATTACCTTAACACCTAAGGATTAGTATGACTTTTGTTTGTTAGACTGATTTACTGCTTGAACATCTCTTTTACCTGCTTTAACTTGTCTCTTTACTTAGGGCTTTAACTATCTGCCTTACTGGCGTTTCGTACTTCTCTGCCTTTATCACTAGCTTAAACTCTCTGCTTGGTTAACTGCTTGTAAACTGATCGTGCTTTACATACCTTAAAACGCCAGTAGTCAGTATAATCAAAAGAAGGGTGTTACCTAAGGATTAAGTATGCGTCTTTGTTTTACTGCTCAAAACTGTTTATACTAGTCGGCTTTACTGCTTAACTCTCTGTTTAGTCTGCTTTAACTCTCTGCCAGTGACTGGCTTTAAACTTCTCTGCTGTTTACTGCTTTAAGCCGTATCTGCTTTACTGCTTAACTCCTCTGGCTTTACTGCGTTTAACTCCGCTACTGCTTCTAATTACGTGCTTTACATAACCTTAAAGTATTAATTCAGTAAAGTCAATAGCGGTTTTGCATAAGGGATTAGTATTTGTTTTTTGTTTTTCTGCTGTTGATGTCATTTTAACTCTCTGCTTTTACTGCTTTAACTCTCTGTTTACTGCTTTAACTCATCTCATATGTTTAACTGCTTTAACTTTCTGTTTAACTGCTTTAGCTTTCCTGCTTTACTGTTTTAACACTCTGCTTTACTGTTTTAACTTCGGCTTTACTGCGTTTAACTTTCTGCTTTACTAGTTTAACTTGACTTTCTGCTTTACTGCTTTACACCATATTGTTTTTCATTATGTTTTTTATTGTTTTAATACTTTTAATTTATTTAATTATTATTTTATTATTTTTATATATTTTATTTTTTAATTATTTTATTTATATACTTTATTTGTTGTGTTATTGACTTCATGCCTATTGTTATTATTTAAGACACACCAACACTACACACACACACACTACACACACACCAGCACACATCACACCACCACAGCACAAAACACTACAGCATACACTACTACACATATACAACACATGTCACTATCGACTACTTATAGCACACATATCACTATGACACTTACATTTTACCCATAGATCACTTACATTTACACTTATACACATGCGGTCCACACACAACACCATTCCACTACTATACTTATACCATCGACATTTCCACTATGACACTTAATTCTGTCCATAGAACACTGTACATTACACTCTACTTCTCACACACAGATTTTACTATACACCTCAACGAGATTAACTTACCACTCACACAGATTAACTTACACTGACACAGACACACACATCCACAGATTTACTTACACATGCACACAAGACACACACACACACCCACTCTACACACACAACACACGACACTAGCAGCACACACCCATAACAACACACACAAGCACATCACTTACACATTACGTAATAATTTATTAAAACATTTATGTGTTTAATTAAAACACTACATGTTTGATATTATTTATTTTCAAACTAAAGAATTATTTCAAAGTTTCCTTAAAACTTCTATAGCAAAACTCAACTAATTATCTTGTGAGCAAAGAATATTATTAACTGTGAGATACTTTTGTATAAAATGTTTTATAACTAATCAAGTATTTAAAAATGAACTTTTGTTAAGAAATTTTATGAAATTTTATTAAAAACATATACTTTATAGTACCTTAAAGCTAATAAATTCACTAAAAATCAGTAAGCGCAGGCCCCGCTAGCACCCCTCTACATACATCAAAGCTTGCCCGACGTTTGTTCTTTGACGTTAATCTGCTTTACATCTATCCTTGTAGCCATGTAATAAGTATAAAATAACAAATTAAATTTCTTTGCTGCTAACTATAAAATGTATTTTATTAAAAATCATTCTAATTTTTATTAAAAATAACATATTCACTTACATTGATATTATTCATGAATTGTTAAGCTAAAATTATTCTTCAAAGTTTTTTAAATAATTCGGTTTTCCTTTAATTATTTTATTATTTTCTATGGTACATTGACAATCCATCACGAAAAACACAACAACGTCCACTCCTTACAGATATCGAAATGACCTCTCTCTGTATAAATGTGTTGAAAATAACTATAATCTAGTATAGGTGCTAAATTAGGATAATCTCTTGTTGGTAACCCGAGGCCGTTAGAGGCCTGAATTCCAGGTCCAAGAATATATTTCCAAACTGACACTATTTCTGTAAAAATTGTTCAATACAATAACTACGCTTAAGGCCTAAATTAAGGCCAAATTTAGGATAAGCCTTTTGTAGACGGGCTAATTTATATTCCTAATAATATATAGCAAATATGTAATTCCAGTATAGACAGAATCATTGTTATTATTATTTATATTAAATATATTTCAAACTGAAACATCCTGGATCGGTATAAGATCCCTTAAGCAGGTAAAAAGAAATGTTTCCTTACTTGGTATTGGTCGGCGGTAATCGAACCTGTACTTCTCTTATGATCGACCCGTATGGTGATTGGTCGAAAAAATTATTTATCGTCTTTTGAAAAATTAACGTTGTTCTTTAAACTGTATTGTTGAGCAGGTGTGTGTGTTTTATTATCTTTAGACCCCAACTCATTTACTAAAATCAAGTCATTTTACAGCTGTTAAGCGGGTGCAACAATTATCTTATTTGTATTAAAAGTGTTTTTATTTTACTAAGTGTATATCATAATTTGTATACATACAAACTTACATTGAGGAATATTTATTAATTTCACTAGAATAAGATAATAATGTAATTCACTAGTTCAATAAGCCTAACTCAAACAAGGGCGTCAGCTGAGCCGCACACCACCGCAAAAGCAGCCAAACCCCGCGCACCCGCAGCCGTTCGTCCCCGCACCCGTCGCTACCCTGCCCCGCCGCTGCTGGCGCCCCAGCAGGCGCAAATAGTTTCCGCGTTCCGCCCGCCCGTGCGCCCGCCGGCGCGATATCCCCGCGGCGAATGAATATATATAATATAATATATACAAATATATATATATATATAACTATATTATATATATATATATATATATATATATATTATATATATAATATATATTATATAATAATCATGTACGCTGATACTATAGGCGTCATACTACATCTAATATACTAATATGTAGAGTTTTGGTGTAGTCGGGTGGGTGTGTGTTGTGAGTGTAAGGTTCCTATTGTGTGTAATTTGCATATTCGGAATAAAGATAAGTGTAATGTGTTATAGGGTAAGTGTAATTTCTACTGTCGTGAAAGTGCAACTGCCTATCAAGACTGAATCATTTATAAGGTGTGGTATCAAAGATGACGCCATCAAAGATAAGTCATCAAAGAATGAAACCCCAACAGCTGAGATACAAAAGCTAGTTATTAAAGTTTTTAGGCATCAAAGCTAGGCATTATATCTGGGAAGCCATTAAAGTTGGCAGCATCAAAACTGAACATCAAAGTTGTAGGCGAACAAAAGCGGAGCAAACAGAAGATGGGGCCATCAAAATATCGAGTGGTGGGGTGCGTGTGGAAAGTGTTATGTGTGAGTATGTAAATGAGTACATCTGCAGTGATGTGTTTTATTTGTTTCTCTGACTAATAAACGAAAACAGTAAGAGTTAATAAATGGTTTGTAACAATTAATAGTGTGGGGAAGAAATTGAAGATTACTTTTTACCATATACTGGTGTAAGTGAGTGTGGCGTTTGTGTGTGGTGTGGTGTGGTGTTGTGTTTGTTTGGCTGAAGTGTGTGTCATTGTGTGTTCCTAAATACATCATAACAAAGGCGCATTGAAAACCATAACACTAAGTATAATAAATGAAATAAAAATAATAGATGTGTTTTAAATTATACGCTATATGTAAGTGAGTGTGCGTGTGAAGTGAGTGTGTGTGTTGTGTGTTGTGGTGTGTATTTGCGTGTGGTGTTTGTGTATGTGGTCTAATAATAAAGAAGATAGTCATGATCTATAGGAGTAAAGTTAACATAATAAAAAAATAAATGTTTGTAATAAATATGACTCGGGAACTTAATTAAGTGATGTGGAGGGTGTTGTGGGTGTGTGTGTGTGTTGTGGTGTGTCGTTGTGTGGCTGTATCGAGTTGTTCCTAAAGATAATTCGCGCAAGAAATGTTGCGCCGCGGGCGCGCACGCGTTGGCGGGAACGCGATATTGCGCCTGCGAGGGCCCGCGGCGGCCGGCGGGACCGCGGCGGGACGCACCTGCGGTACGGAGGTTGCTGCCTTGCGGTGCGGCTCATTGCGAGGCGCCTGTGTTTAGCTGTATTATAACTAGTGAATTAAACTTATATCTATTCTAGTGAAATTACTAATTATTCCTCAATGGTAGATATTTATCTATAATATGATATACACTAGTAAAAATAAAACAGCTTTTAATACAAATCAGATAACTTGTGCACCGCTTTAACAGCTAAAATGACTATGATTTTAAAATGAATTTGATCTATAAAGTCATATTTGAAAGATAACCTGCTCAAATACAAGTTTTAAGAACAACGTTAATTTTCAAAAAAGTACGATAAATCTATAATTTTACGAACCATCACATAACTAGGTCATATAGAGATTACAGGAACCCACGACCAATCGACAAGAAAGGAAAACCATTTCATTTTTACCCTGCTTACAAAGGATCTTTCGATCCCAGCATGTTTCAGTGTTGATAATATATTATAAAAATAATAATAAACAAGTGATTCTTGTCTATACGGGATTACCTTTGGACTCTGGTATTGAGATTAAATTAGCCCGGTCTAACAAAAAGCTTATCCCTTAATATTTAGGCCTAGAATTATCAGGCTAACGGATTGTATTCGCACCACATTTCTAAGTCTAGAATTCAAGGTCAGTTTGAAACTATATTTATTGCGACCTGGCTAAATCGAGGCCTTAAATCGCCTCGGTTACAATATATAGGATATCGTCTAAATTAAGAACCTAAAGTAGTTATTTCGAAACACCAATATCTTCTAACAGAGGCAGGTGAGTTTGCCAGCCGGGAGTGACCTGTGAACTGGAGTGGCCGGATCTCCATGTTTTCTCTCCGGATGGGATGGATCAACTGATGACAGGGAGATGACATAAGGCACAGACATATTAAATATAAGAAAACCAAATTACTTAAAAAAACTTTGAAATATTTTAGTAACATCGGTAGAATAATGATAGCAATGTAAAGAGGTGCAATAAATTGTACTATTTAAATACAGAGAAAGCATTAAATTGAGATTTTAATAAAATACAATTTAACTGGTAGGCAGAGAAAGAACTATTTTGTTATTTTAATACTTATTACATGGCTAAAAAGATGAATGTAAAGCAGTAAGTCAATAGAGGAAGATATGGAATGGCATGGGGTATAGAAGGGGTGCTAGACGGGCTTGGCCTTACTTGACCTCTACTATTTATATCTGCTTTAAGGTACGTAAAATATTATGTTTTTTATGATATACCACACCAAATTTCATGAAAATTGCTAGTAAAAAGTTATTTTTAAGAACTGATAGTTAGTAAAATTCTGATAACATAAATGATAACAGTTACATACCATGTCGATTATTTGGCAGTGTTGGTGATTATGAGTTAAAATTTATTACTAGAGAGTTTAAGAACTGTAAAAAAAATTTATATAGTCAATAGGTAACTTGAAAGTAATTGAATAAACATAAATATTTTCAATAAAACATAAAATGTTTAATAAATCATGACGTTTATGATGAGTAAGTGAGTGTGACAGTAGGGTTGTGAGAGTGGTGGTGTGTGTGTTCATGTGTGTGTGCTGGTGGGGGTGCGTGTGGTGTAAGATCTGCTTGTTGCATGTGTAAGTAAATCCTGGCATTGTAATATAAATCCTGAGTGTAAGTGTAAGCTAACTGGTGAGTGTAAGTAAACTCTGTGAGTGTAAGTAAATTTGTGTGTGAGTGTAAATGTAATTAAAGTGTCATGGCGACAAATGTAAGTGACATGATAGAGTCAATGGATGGTATAAAGGTGAATTGGGTGTGGCCGGCATGTGGTATATGTAAAATGTATAGTGTTAGCATGGTAATTAGAGTTCTAGTGAATGTGGTATAAGGTGTCATTAGAGTGACAGTTGCTATGGATAATTGTAAAGTGTATGGTGTGTTTTTGTGTGTGTGTGGTTGTGTGTGTGTGTTGTGTGTTGTGTGTGTGTGTGTGTGTGCTGTATCTTATGAAAAGAATGAAAACATTAATAAATGCCATTTCATAATAAAATAAAATAAAAAATTAATATAATAATAAAAAATAATAAAAAGTATAATAAAGAAATAGAATAAAAGAGTATAAAAACAAAATAAAAACATAATAAACATATAATGAAAGTTATAAGCAGTAAAGCAGAAGTTAAAACAGTAAAGCAGAAATTAGAAGCTCGGTGCATTGTAGTAAAAGCAGAAAGTAAAAACACGAGCGTAAAAGCAGAAATTAAACCAGTAAAGCAGAAAGTTAAAGCAGTAAGGCAGAAAGTTAAAGCAGCTACAGCCAGAGAGTGTAAAGCAGTAAAAACAGAGAGTAACAGCCAGAAGCAGATGTTAAAGCAGTAAAAAGGCAGTAAACAAAGCATTACTAATCCCTCTGTTGTTACAAATTTACTGATTCACTGATTACTGCTTTAAAATCATTAAAACATACTAGTTAAAGCAGTAAAGCAGAGAAGTTTAAACTGCAGTAAAGCAGACGTTAAAGCAGCTACAAGCAGATATCGTTAAAGCAGTAAAGCAGAAAGTTAAAAGCAGTAAAGCAAAGTTAAAGCAGTAAAACAGCGAGTTAAAGCAGTAAAGGCAGATACTTAAGAGTAAAACGCAGTAAAAAAAAAGATACTAATCCCTAGGTAACAATCCTCTATTGATTTAAACTGATTTTACTGCTTTAAGGAAAATAAAAGCAGATAGTAACAGTAAGCAAGAGCTTGAAAGCAAGTAGCAGGAGAGTTAAAGCTAAGCAGATAGTTAAAGCGTAAAAGAACAGAAAGTTAATAGAGCAAAGCAGTAAAGCAGTAATAGCAGTAAAACAGTAAAAACACAAAGCATACTAATCCTGTCCTTAGCGTGTTACAGTAAATACCACCCTCTGTTGATTTACTGAATCTTCCTTTAAGGTCGTGTAAGAATATGTTTTAAATAAAATTCGTACAAATTGTACGTAAAGAATGAACTGACTCATAGTAAAAATTTAAATCTTTGAATAGTTTACATGATATCATCATTTTCGATTCCGCGGGAATGTTTGCGTCTCGCACGACACGCGGCGGTCAGCGACAGGTTCAATTCGCGGACGCGGACTCTGAAGACGTTGCGGTAAACTGTCTCAAATGTGTTAAGCCGTACTGCTCGTTGATGTAGGGTCAGAGATGGCCATCAAAAGATGATTCATCAAGATGAATCACATAAATAGATGGACAGATGACGTCATCAAAATGACCTTCATCAAAAGATGAACCTTCAACAGTTGAGCATCAATTGCTGGAGGCTAATTTATGATGGAGCATCAAAGTTGAGGCAATAATGCCTGAAGGCATCAAAGTTGAGGCCATCAGATGCTGAGCAAGTCAAATTGAGGCATTCAAAAATATCCGATGGTGGAGTGTCAAGTGTAGTGCATCTGCTGTGGGGTGTATGTAAGGTTGTAATATGTGTAATGTAATGTCTAATGGAGAGTGTAAGCCGCTTATAGGAGTGTCATATGAATGGTGTGTGTGTATAATTCGCTAGTGTAGTGTGTTATGAAGTTAGAAAAAGACTAACTCATAGTAGGAGAAGTCCTAAGCAACCGTGTAGATATACAACCTATAACATAAGGGGGTAAGACACCCATATTCGAGGCTATCAGGCTCAGGGAGGTAGAAAAGGCTTGAAAAAAGGCAACTCAGGTGCACTCAGTGGCACCACTTTGGCACATGTGGCACTTCACTTAGCACTGCATTCGGCACGTCACTTGGCTACTCAATTGCACTCATTCGGCACTTCACTTGGCTCTCACCTAGCACATCACCTGGCACCTCAAAAAACACTAATGAGCACTACTATCCTACGCGTGATTCGGAATCCATCAAAGCCAATCAAGTTAGGCGTGTCAAAATGTGACCCATGGATATGGCAAAGGGTTAAAGCGACGAAAATATCAATGTCAAACAAAGTAAGACACAAAGTTTAGGGCACGTGTAGGCTAGATCGTGTACGCTAGTAAGGTGCGTGGAGTCTAGTGTAGGATGTAGTGAAGGTTGTGTTGAGTCTCTAGGTGGTAGCTGTAGTGTGTGAAGGCGGGTCGGAGGCTCAGTGAACGGTTCAAGGACTAGTAAGCTGGGTGGAAGGCTAGGTGTGTTGTAGGCTAGAGTGAAGGGTGGCGGTGGAGCTATGGTTAGTGTATGGCTAGGTGAAGGCTGGGTGATCTAGGTGTCTTACCGTATTGAAGGGAGTGGGCCCTAGGTCAGTGTAGGCTAGTGGAGCTAGGTGGTGTGGTGCGTCGCTATCTTGTGTGTGTATTGTGTGATGTGTGGTGTGCTGTTGTTTGTTTGTGTATGTTTGGTGTGTGGGTTGTATCTGTAAATCCTGACAAATTTGGTTCTCAAAAACTTCGGTTTCTCAAAAAAGGGGTTCACAAATTTACGGTCTCCGTAAGTGGGGTACGTACAAAACGGTGCATGACGCAAACCGATTGGGCAACCCCTTCTTCGAAGGGTGCCAAAAATTAGGGTTGCCAAAGAAATTAAGGGTTGCCAAAAAAATTAGGGTGCCGAAATAATTTGGTCCAAAAATTAGGTGGGGTACATAACAACGTTGCCTTACGCAACGTGTGCGCACCCTTCTTCTGACAGGTTCCAAAAATCAGGGTTCCGAAAAAAATTGGGTTGCCGTAAAAATTAGGGTTGCCCAAAAAAAATTAACCGGTTGCCGAGAATACCGTGGGCCAAAAATGAGCCATGGAAGATCAGATAGAGGGTTGGTCGAAAAATGGGGGTGCCCAAAAAATATTGGTGCCCAGAAAATAAAGGGTTGCCGAAAATTAGGGGTGCCAAAATAATTTGAAGAAAGAGAGAAAAAGGCGGCGTGTTGGCCGAAAAATTAGGGTTCCAAAAAATTAGGTTTGCCGAAAAATACCGCGATGGCCAAAACGACCCATGGAAGATCAAAGGTCAAGGCCCAAAAGGTTCAGGAGGGTCAAGGTCAAGGCCCACACACATGAAGGTAGCTGAGTAAAAATTTGGGCCCAAAAAAGGTCAGGCCGAAAAAAAATTGGCTCAAAAGGTCAGGAAGCAGGTAAAAATTCGAGCCTTCCTTAACACCCGTCAACACGTCCGGCAATGTCAATCTCCTCTACTCATGCCTGCCACCCGTCTAAGTAGGCAAGTCATTAAAAAAAAAATCCCAAAAAGTAAGAAGTTCGTTCTAGACCATAAAGTGAATGTACAGCACAAATATGATTTCATATATAATACTATAATATAATATTATACTAGTATCGATAATATCATATATATATAGGCTATTGATATATATAGTATTATATATATATTAATAAATTATATTAATATATTTATAGTTTATCATATTAATATATAAGATAATATATATTTAAGTATATATTAATATAATATAATATATATATATATATATTAGTAATATATATATAATATATATAATATATATATATAATATATATTAATACATATAATGAGTATATACTGTTATATATATATATTATACAATATATACTATTACTATTCATATTATGAATTCGTGCCTACTCAAAAATTTTGAGCACGAGCCGCCACTGATATATAATATATATTTCTATATCATTATAATATATATATATAGTATAATAATATAATATTAATACTATCATCATATTATACTATATATATATATATGAATATAATATATATAATAGAATACATAATAATATAAATATTAAATATATATATATTATATAATATATATATATATATATATAGCTACATAGCTGATACACCCTTGAGCATATATATATAGTATATATAAATTATATTATAATGATATTAGTGAGGATCGAATTATACTATCATATAATATATATAGAGATTAGATATATATTATAATATAAAAACTAATATATATACTATATATATATATATATTATATATATGATATATATTATTATATACTATATTATAATTGATATATATATATATAATATATATACATAATAATATATACATATAATACAATTATATAAATAATATATCATCATAATATAATATATAATTATATAAGTATATATCATAATATATATTATATATATAATATTATATATAACTATATATATATATATATAACTATTTATAATTATAATATATAAAGAGAGAGAGAGGAGAAGAGAGAGAGAGAGAAAGGAGAAGAGGAGAGAGAGACGAGAGAGAGAGAGAGAGAAGAGAGAGAGAGAGAGCACGAAGAAAATTGATCTGTAGCTCACTGATAAACATATATTATATATATACTATATATATAATATATATATTATAAGAATGTATAAATATGCTATATAATAATATATAATAATATTATAAGATATAGTAATATTATATATATATACTAATATAATGTATCTCTGTACTAAATATAAATATAAGATATATAATATATATATAATAATAATAATATATAATATTATTATATTATAATATAATATATTATATAAATACTATATATTAATTATAACTATATATATGTATAAATATATACGTAATCATATATATTATATATATTAATATTGGATATTTATTTTATTTATATTTTTATCATATAATATAATTATTACTATTTTTATAGTATTATATATTTATTATATCTTATATTTATGGTGGTATTATTTTCAGTATATGAGTGATGGCATTGTTTGTAGATTTAATTTATAAATGATCTCGTATCTTCGATCTATTTCTTTAAAAAAAAAAAAAAAAGAACACAAAGACTTTGCGACGAGCACATTAAGGCTTCTGATAATATTCAATTGCCTGATAAAAACTAGATTGAGTTTAAAAAGGATAAGATCAACTAGGTTTAGTTTAAACTAGGTTTAGCTTGCAAGTGCAAAAGTTGTGGGCTTACAAACTACTTTCAGGTCTCGATAACATGATCCCAGCACACCTTTTTAAAAAATATTCTTCTCCCCTCTCTCTCTTCTCTCTCCTTCTTCTCCTCCCTCCTATATCAAATATATATATATATACTATTATATATATATATATATATAATAATATACTATAATATATATATATATATATAATTATAAATACTATAAGATATATATATATATAATATAATTTTTAGTATATATATATATATTATAATAATTATGTAAACGAAACCAAAAGGAAAACGATAATTAAGAAAGGAACAAAAAAATATATAATTATTGATCAAGATACTATTTATTTTTTTCTTACTTTTTGAAGAAAAAAATAAAATTCTACCTGGTTCCTTCAAAATTTGCTCTCGTACTTCCTTCCCTTAGACGGTCTCCCCTTCTGCCTCCTCCCCCCACCTGCTCTTTCCAAACGCTTACCTTCAAAACATCTTCTTCCCTTACCCAGCTGGGAACCAAAGAAAAAGTGAATGTTAGCTTTTGGAATTGTGGGGGGGTCCAGTCGGCGATGCGTCATCAACAGCCTCAAATACATTAGTCTATTACAAAATATAATGATATATATATATAATATAATATATATATTCAATATTATTAAATATAATATTATATAAATAGGATAGTGTATATAATAATATAAATAATATACTAGGTATATATATTAGATATATATATTAATAAATTGACCTGGAAATTAAAATAAATTTAGAAATAGCTATATACACCATTTCAAATCATTATTATATAATAATATATGTTCAATTACAATAGCAGTACTTTTGCTGTGCTAAACTCAACAAAACCAAAAGCTAAACCTAACCAATCTAACTCTAACCTACCTAGCCAAGCCTAACCTACCTAACCTAACCTAACCTAACCTAACCTAACCTAACCTAACCTAACCAACCTACCACCCTACCCTACCATAAACCTGACCAACCTAATTTAATATACCCTAGCCTAACCCTATCTAACCTAGAGACCTACTACCTAGCACTAATCTATACCTAACCTAAAGCGAACCTAAAGCTGGCGTAGCGTAACCTAACCATAACCTAACCTAACCTATCTATCCTAACTATAAAACTGTATATTTAGCTAACCTCTCTCCACTCTCATATCATATATATTCATAATATTACTTATATATATAAAAGGTATTATATATATATAGTTCAGTATATAATATATAGTAATATATCATTATATATTATATATAGTAGGTGGCTTTTTTTTCTAAGACTCTTAGTATATATATACAAAGAGTCAAAAAGTTTCACATACAAAGAATAAAACGAAAATGACTTAAAAACCTCATAAATGTAAAGCTTTTAAAGTTTCTTGTTATCACAACATTAACAAAAATTGGTAGGAAAATAAAATGTTCCTAAAATATGTTAGGGATAAAGATTTTGGATTTTTCAAAATTCAAGAATTATTTTTTTAAACAAACTTACCATATAATAGTATATAATATATTAATATATAATACAATATATAATATATAGTCAATATAAAAGAAGGATTATATATAAACTATAATACCTATATATATATAATATATATATACATTTATATATTATTATATAAAGTATATATTATATATATACTAGTGTCCTATATAAATATATACATAATATATTATATATATATATATAATATACTATAATATATATATATACTATATACTACAATATACATATACTCTATATATATATAAACTATATAATACATAGTAATTATATATATATTAAATATAGATACAAATAAGCATATACCTAGTATATAAGTATATATACTATACATATGATATAAGGTATATACTATATATAATAGCTAGAATATATGTATATTATCTACGTACTATACTTATACTATATATTATATTACTATTTATATATATAACAATAATAATAATATGATATATTATATATATAATGTAATGTTCTATAAATGGATTAAGCTATCTGAAATGCATTAGGATCCCGAGGAAAACAATCAGGAAATAAAGATTTGTTATTTATTTTAAACTAAAATTTAGGAAAGCTTCTCTCAAGACTCTTTTGTATAACCTTTTTATTAGTCTATATCTAAATGAATTTTTTCATTTTGAAAATATTTAATCTTGCAGTTAATATTAATGTCATTAGAATATTTATTGAGTAAATAAAAATCTTATCTCAACAATAACCCGCCGGCCGTCTAATGTCGATGAACCGCAGAATTGGCGTACCATGCCATGGCAGACCCGACGCTGTGAAAGGCGCTCGCCTCCAACTGACGGCGTTGTGCGTGAGCGGTGTAAAGGTTACTACAAACTTACTTCGCTCCGCGCGCGAGTAATTATACATATATAA
>JABUQX010029038.1:0-7500 GCA_015478945.1 Trachelipus rathkii
AATCTCAAAAAATTGAAATGTAATCTCTAAAAATGCTAATACTCTCTATATCAAAAATATATATATATTCTAGAATAGGAAAATGGGTTAATAAATTTAATTATAAGAATATTTTTAATAAAATAAAATTATATATATTATTTATAATGTACCCTTTAAGATTATGAATAAATGAGTATAAAATAGCTGTTAATTAAATAGTATAATTATATTAAATAAATAATTATTATAAAATACATAAGATATAAATAAAATAAATAGTTTAAGGTAATAAAATTGCCCATCTTTATGGCAACTAACAATAAAAAATCCAATATTCATAGTTAAATATTGTCAATTCAAGATTATAAATAATATATTTTAGTTTCATTTACATATAAAAATCTAGGTTGGAGAAAAGCTCATGAGCATTATTGAAATAATAAATATATTATAATATATCTATTATATATTAATATTAATAAATATATAATATATATTAATATTATATATTATTATATATAATAATATAAAAATTAATAAATATATATGTATATATTATATATATATATATATTTATTTAAATATATATATAATAATATATATTTAATTATATTATATATTAATATTTTAATTTTATATATATATATATATTATATATATATATTATAATATTAATATATATATAATATATTATATATATCATAATAATATTATAGGAAAGGCTAATAAGTATCTGAAATTTCAGTTTTCCCGTGAGTTTAGATTTGTTTTTATTAATTTATGGCCCTTTAATATATTACTTTTATAAATTTATATATAGTTGATTTTAATGTTTATATACAAAATTATCTTACTTTTTTAATTATCGTTATTCTATGTATTTTAGTAATGAGGGTGTTATAAGGAGACGTTATGATAGTTTTTTAATTTTTAATGATTTTATTTTTAATTTATTAACTAATATTCTTATACTGTAAATACGTAATTCTATACTTAGATTTAAACTGTTATTTTACGGTTTTAAAATCGATTAGTGAGTTTATATGTAGGTGTGAAATATAAAGATAGATTTTAACAATATTGGTATCAATATATATGTTTTTTTTGTTGTTGTTATTGTTTTTGTGGGTTGCTGTATGTGACTAATTATATGTAGTGATAGTAAGTATTTGCACAGGCTCAGGGGCTTAACTTAAATGCGATTTATAAACTCCTGGATGCTATGTACAATCTACTCATGAGTATATCTCGTGAGAATAATATCACACCTCTCTATACTTAACTCCATAATACCTAGTTTGTACATATCTGTCTATGTAGTACCACAAATTTAGGCTAGGTAAGTGTCATATCCTCTACTCTCTTAATAAGTGTCAATTACTATAACTTATTTCATATTTCCGTACTGAAGAGGTGGATGAAGTATATTGAAGTAACTAATGTGTATATAATCAATAAAGACACTCCTGTAAATCTAAAGTATTAAGATATTCGAATCTACGTTAAATTCGTATTTGTGGCTTTAATAATTACTTTCTTCCTTATCTACTTATCATATTATATATATAATATAATTTTTTTGTATTCTGCTACTATTACTCCTAAAGAAAGATGTTACGCTTTTTTGTAAAATAATGCATTAACACTTTCTCAGAGACGTTATATATACTTTTCTCCATAGGAAACTCACTATAATAATCTCTGTGGGCTCACTTTATTTTAGGCGGGACTTTATCCAATGTAAATGACAGATTGATGTTGGGGTCGATACGAATAAACAGTCGGGAGATTAATTATTGTAGGGAAGTAGAAGGAATGAGCATGAGAATTGATTCAGCAATATCGATTATGACTGAGTAAGCAATATTAAATTAAAGAGTAATCAAATCACACTATACATAAGATACATAGTCCCAAACATAAATACATTTCTTGAAACAATACTCTTGAATACTATATGATTTACTACATCACTAGATAAAGATAAATTCTAATATCTATATAATTAAATAAAGTAATCAATCAAATCAATTCTGCTCAACTATTGAGGTAAATCTGACACAACACCTTCTTCGCATTATACTGCTCGTGTAACCATTGAAATAACGCTCTATAGAGTTAATAGTTAGCACACTCCTCGACTATATGGAGAGCAAGGTCGCCGCGCATAATTTTTCTTGCATTGTTTTTCGGCCGGCAGTGGGTACCTATAACGAGTCTACTCCTAACATCTAACTCTTATATCTTATTCCGAGAAGAACGAACGGTTATGTAGATGAACTTCATGCGGGCGGTTCATGCGAGGTATTTACTAGCCGTAATGATAAGTGTGGAACCTGTAATCGTGATAGGGATTGAAGCAGGTTCATTATCTTATATCTATTTACCTGACTAAATCTTACTCTCTTTATATAATATTACCATAGGTTGCGTAATCGAGTAGCTATTGAGTTATCATAGGCTATTCAGTGCTAGAGACATAGTGCGTATCGGGAAGGAAAATTCTCTAGTATCTCTATCAATCTGCTAAATTTTCAATTACGATTGAAATACAGTTGCAGGGATTACTATACTTGTCGAAGCATAGCGGGCTTTTTCTCACATTAATAGGAATAGGAGCGCTAACTTACCCTCTAGGTCATTTTTTACTATCATACTAAAATAATTATTCTGGCATCTATGCTCAATAAACATATGCTCATAACCATTTGTAAATCTGCCTTTCTCCTTTATATTCGATGTGACGGTTTCTTAGTTTGCTAATTTCTCCATACTAAAATAAAATCCGATAACTCTTTTTGTTGGTAATGCAAATGATAGCAAAATATTCCTATAACTAATACTCACCTGGAATTACGAATTCTTATAGGCAAGTTATCTATTCTCTACCTTCACCTCTCTCATTCTCCATTAATCGAATGATGTCACTTTGCTATTTTCAGCAAAATATTTTTAAAATTTTGAATCGTATATAATTAAAATATATATATAGTGCATGGACTCTCGCATTTATTAATAGAACGTAATATTGGAAGGCGGTGGACCGGATGGAGTCCTGCACCCGATAATATTTTATGAGGAAGATCTTTAAATTGACCGTGCAAGTTAGTCATGTACCTCAGCCCTACTCGATCGTTCATTTGTAATTTATTTGCAAAGTCATCAAAATAGACTTAACTACACTTTCCCTCAAGTGTTTTGATATGGTTAGGAATAAATTTTTATACGCGCTCACTTCAAACAATATTTATAAAGTTCCTTTTTTAAGTGTGATACCTTATGATTATATAATTACCATCTAAATATTAATAACTTAAGATACGTTCGATAATTGTTATCAGGGAGCAAGGAGTCGACTAAAATCTTGTTGATCTGGCACCTAAATCTTCTGGATCTATCACTCAAATCATGCCTTGCACCTCTATTAGAAACTCTTGCACCTAAATTCCGTAGATCTTTCAACGGTTTATGCTATCGTTCATTCTGCCTGTTGAAAAATATATATAACATTCACTTTTAGCCTATAAACTATTATAAACATAAATATAATGTTATTTGAGAATATCATTACAAAATAAATGAACTAGATTATGTAGGGCGGCTCTACAGAAGATACTGGTGAGATTCTAGTTTAGAACTGCGAGTAACTATTTTTCCTTATCTTCTCTAAGTTACTCCATAGCTTATTAACTAATAGGGTACTCATATTAGACCGCGCACTTATGTATGGTAATAACTTATGACTTACTCGTATATATCAGGGGGGTATATATGCACTTCGTGGTCTCACTCTACGTGCTTTTGGACAGGTGATCGAAGTCAAAAGCAAAAGACCTATAAAACTCTTGCAGGGGCAAGAGTAGTCGAGGAGAGTGGTTAGAAGAGTCATTATTGGGTATAGAAGGAGTGAGATGCGAGAGAGAGAGGAGGAGCGACAAGATTTACAAATAAGAATATGGTGGCTTTTAAGAGGAAATACTTGTAATGTGCGTATTCTCAACAAAGAATAATAAACGATAATCGCTCGCTGTTATTGAACGTCTGTGAAAGGGGTTGCTAAGAATTGTTTTGGGCGCAAAAATATTATTAGTTTTAGCGCGTTTATAAAGTAGTTATGAAGTAAATGGGATTTGTCCAGCAAGGCTTAGTCGGTGCGACTGCTCGAGAGCGCTTACGAGGTTACCTTCTTCTTTTTTCTGCTACACATATATATTGCCATACTTTTGGTAATACTTAATTGTTTTGATTATATCTAGAGTTTGTTGATGAGTATAATATACTATTCCAATCCATTTTTATTTACCTGATGTGTCATATCTGCTGCATTTAATTCTCATTACCACTCATCATTATCAAAAGTAATCGCAAGTATATTCTAAGTATATGATACTCAAAGCATTCTTGATAAACAATTTCAACACATCACAAGCATACATAACACAACACAGCACACACATCAAATACAATGAAACAAAAGCCAAAAATCAAAAAGAAGTTAAAGATAAATATCGGGGGGATAGAAATAATCTCAATATAATACTAAGACGCTTAATAAACCGAAGTAGATATAATATGATAGCTTAAAATGATAATGATATAATAACAATGATTTATAATATATTTAATAGAGGTAAATAAAAATTAAAAACTTAACAATGATATATTATAATATAGTATTACTATATATTAATATATGTATATAGTATATATATATATATATATATTATATTATCATGATATATATTATATATATATATATATATTAATAATCACGAAAAATTATATTATATTATGGACAATTATAGGTTGACTCGTCGTTAATATCTAGTGAAAGGGTAAGGTTTAATTAGTTTAGAGTACTTAGGTGTAGGTGTTATGCAGTGATTATGGTTATGTTCCGGTTATAGGTTTAGGTTAGGCTAGGGTTCTAAGAATTATGGGGTGTTACGGTGGCTCGTAAATTGTAATGAATTTATCCGCCTAAATTATATGACAATAACGGGATAAGATTTCTTATAATTGATTTTGTCGTTCCTGGAATGTCAACATCTTATAAATAGCCATATATATTTGTTTAATTTTTAAAATTTTATATGATTATTAAATTAATTAATATATATATATACTAAATAAGTAATATACAATTATATATATTATATAATATATATAATATATAGTATATAATAATACTATATATTAATATATATATTTTAATAATTTACATTTATCTAGCGAGTTATTTTATTTTGTTCGCTAAGGGAAACACTCAATTTAAAAATATAGAAATAGAAGATCAAACACCCAAGAGAGGTGCCAGTATGTAAATTTATGAGACGTTTCTGCGCTCTATGACGTAAGCGACATCCAATCGCATTAAGGTCAAATAATGAAAATATAACAACAACACACATGATTCACAATAGTTCGGATTATATAATCTATGATCAGTTATAGATAAGAAATATAACATTACAAATATTTAGCGAAAAAATACAGTATTGTGAAATTTTATAATTTTAATTATTATTAATGTCTACGTCGTTTACTTAACCTACATACTGGACACACTTCGACAACCATAAGGAATGAAGCCCCGCACATAATAGAGACAATAATTAGAATCCGAAGCACCGGCTATTTTATACCCTATATAATTACCTGCCATTAAGATGTGTGTTGACGAGTTGTTGTGGATACTTATACTGACCTTAAAAAATCAGTGACTTTATATTAACAAGTATAATTAAAAATTCGAAACGAATATACCTTTATATATATAAAATATAACTTACATAAAATAAAATTAAGTTGGATTGAAGATAAACAGAGTTGAGTTCAGGCTCCAATTCAATGAATGTAGAGGCTCTCAAGATTTTCCTGACTTGTCGGCGAGTGGTATCAGCTGTAACGCGCGGGCGCGAGGGGGGGGCCTAAAACTCGGGAGACATGTTATACGCGTTCGTGTTAGACGTACGATGGGAGGTGAATCTTAGCTCGTCTCGCTATGGCTACGTATGGATGAAAATTCAGGTTAGGAATAGAGGATAGATTTGTGGTTACGGAATGAAAAACCCCCTTGTGTATTGAGCATGCATCCTGGTGCCTAAAGTTGTTAGGACCTGTATTGAATCCTACAATAGCGGCATTACAGACCAGCACACTTATACAAAAGTAGGACTACGAGGAGTGGCAACTCTTTAGGATTAAATCTTTGGATCTGAAAAAAGTTACCTATGTTTGAAGTATAATTAGGTAGTGTAATAAAGAATAATTACTGGTCTGGCATAAATAGGGAAAAGAACGTGTGTCTCTGTTAATATAGGCTCTGGAAGGTTCTAATATAGGTGTTGTTCGGGTGAATGCGACCTGTGTAAGGACTTGTCTTGAGGGTAATATCTTATACTGTGCTGTTTAGGGACATCAAAAGTGGGAGTAGTTGGTCTAAAAGGGTTCTCAAGGAAGTTAAATGATTCGGTTTTCTCAAACAAGGTGTACTGAAGGAAATAGCTGATTAAACAAATAATAGCGACGACTGCCTTACTATTGGAGTATCCGAGAATCTCGGAAAGAAAATCCAGAAGCAGTACACCTTATAACCTTAAAGGCTCGTTTTATTCTGCCTGTAAATGAACACGAAAACAATTTAGAAACTTATACATAGGCGAAAAGGATCAGTAACATGAAGAAGTGAGTTGGGCCTGAAGATTGGAGTAGAGAGGTCGGTATGTCACGGTAACATACTAGTCTGTACGAAAAAGAAACTATTTATGATGCGAGAACGACGTCGGGCAGACACTCAAAGAGAACGGAAGTGTAACCACATCACGACTTTCACGGTTCATTCCATGGTAAAATAATTCGATCGTTTATAATATAGCCATAGGGGTTGTTAGAAGACTTATTAAAATGTTATAGTAAAGTAAGTTTAGTAAACAGATTTACATGGGTTAATAATAATTTCAGATAAATTTAGTGAGATCTATTTAATTTTGTGGTACATTTTTTGTTAATTTTTTGTAAATTTTATAACTTTTACTTTTCCATGATAATGTTTATATATTATAGTAGATCGTAAAAGATTGTGACATTGTTCTTTTGAAACTGTATTAATTTATAACATTGAAAGACTGATGTGAATGACGCATTAAGCATATGAGCGACGAAACGTTACAATCTAAAGGAGCCTAAAATGCGTTCTTCCAAATAACAGCAAAATATTCAA
This sequence comes from Trachelipus rathkii, assembly GCA_015478945.1. Classification (NCBI taxonomy): domain Eukaryota; kingdom Metazoa; phylum Arthropoda; class Malacostraca; order Isopoda; family Trachelipodidae; genus Trachelipus; species Trachelipus rathkii. The sequence goes on from JABUQX010029038.1 coordinate 7,205, forward strand.
ATCAATCCCAATTGTTTATAAAGTATGTATGAGTGAAGAGCACGGGGCAGTCGATATTATATATGTGTGGATATTAAGATGATAAATTTTACACCAAGTATCTGTGATTTTTATTTCTCTAAAACAGCTGAGAAAGAAGAAAGAAGATAGTGGCTGGAGGAAAAAAAATATCTTAAGGGAACTATTGGCTGATCGAGAAAAGATAATCTAGCCACTACTGCACATCAAACTAGGTTTACTGATACAGATTATAAAGACTTTGAGCAGTGATGGTCCGCGAGTTGGCAACATATGTA
>JABUQX010029038.1:12500-25000 GCA_015478945.1 Trachelipus rathkii
AATAATAATAATAATAAAATTTAATAATAATATAATAATAAAAATAATATAATATAATAATAATAATAATAATAATAATAAAATTAAATAATAATAATAATAATAAATAATAATTAATAATAATAATAATAATAATAATAATAATAATAATAATAATAAAAATAATAATATATAATAATAAAAATAATAATAATAAGCAATAATAATAATAAAATAATAATAATAATAAGATTAATATATAAAATAAAATAAAATAACAATAATAATATAATAATATAATAAAATAATAATATTGATAATAATAATTTAATATAATAATAATAAATAATAATAATATAATAATAATAAAAATAATAATAATATAATAATAATATAATAATAATAATAATAATAATAATAATAATAATAATAACAAAATAAATTATTCTATTTACAATACTTTTATTTCTACAGCTACTACGGCAACCATCTCTAACACTACTACTACTACTATTATTACTCAAAATAATAATAATAATAATAATAATAATAATAATAATTAATAATAATTTATTATTAATAATAATAATAATAATAATAATAATAATAATAATAATAATAATAATAATAATAATAATAATAATAATAATAATAATAATAATAATAATAATAATAATAATAATAATAATAATAAAATAATAATGGTAATAATAATAATATAATTACAATTATACTACTACTACTAGTACTAATATTTCTACTGCAGCAACAAAAACAAAAACAAAAACAACTTCTACTACTATTACACTGGCCAACAAAGATTTTCGGCAAAACATTGTGAAGGTCATTTTATAGGTAACTTGTGCCCTGATTCCGATATGACCTCTGTTTTCCTAGATTGGCTCTAGTTTTTACGATACAGGATGGTCACAAAAAGTTTCCAATGTAAAAACATTTTTTTTAGGTTGTAACGTAAATTAAAAAAAAAAAAAAAACACGAAAGATATAATATCAAAATTGTTAATGAAGTAAGTAACATAAAATGCAATAGGTCAAACATCATTCAAGTACAATGAAATCACAGATTAATGATTACAAAAATCTCTGTCCTCATATTGATGTCTTTCTGTTGGGTGCCAAATGTGGACAATCACGTTGAAGGCTATCGCCAACAATAGTCTGCCATCATTTGTGTATCCCATCTTCCTTGGTATCTTCTTCCATCACCTTGATATCTTTGGTAAAACCCTTCCCCTTGTTCCTCACTATACATCCTAGATTATCCGGAAACCGATCTAAGTGACTATGTAGAAAGAGAACTTTTTATGCTCTGATTAGCAGATTCAATTTTTTGAAGTGCCGAAAAAAGCATTTTTGTACGAGTCTACGTAGTTGGCAGATTTATGGTTCCCCAAAAGTTCTGAACAACCAAGACAAAACTTTTCCAGGCCGATGCTTCAATATCAGTCATGGAATTTATGATATTGTCATCCTTGATGATTTGGACGAATTTGAGGGCCGCTAAAGAATTCCAGCTTTGAGTTTTCTCCATACTCAACCCTGGAAAAAATCTGCAAATATATTTGAAACATTCACCATCTTTGTCTAGGGCCCTACAAATTGCTTCATCAGTCCTAGTTTGATGTGGAGTGGTGGGAAAAAATTTTTTCCCCTGTCAACCAGTGGGTCGTTAATGATATTTGATGCACCTACAGACATATTTTCCCTAGCAGGCCATCAACTTTTCCCAGTGGTCTTCTTTAACCCTACTATCCCACAAGCATATGAAAAAAGGGGGAACTTAGTATATCCGCTTTGCTGCCCAAGTAAGATGTTGACCATCTTCAAATGAACAACGCATATAGACAACTGGTGTTCATTATATCTAAGCTTCTGCAAGATCATTCTTATATCTTCATATTCCTCTTGTTCAGTTTTGTTGAGTGACCTATTGGATGCGATTGCATAACTATTGCCTGATGCACAAAAAAAACACACTCAAAGCTTCTCGCTGACTATCCATAAACAATCGCGCAATCTTCTGGTCGGATTTGGTAACCCCAATTTGGAGTAGGGTCACAGGGATGTGTCTGACAAGTAATGAAGGCTAGGTCTTCTGTCAATGAAATACTGGAAGAAGTAGCTACCCTCTCTTGTCCAAAAAATGGTTATTTTACATTCGGCCTTGAGGACAGTGTCTTTTCAACGTTAAGTGTGCACTGATGGAATGTCTATGAAGGCTTCTTGATATGGATTGCTTTTGGCTTGGAGAGACTACTCTCCTACAATCATTGATCGTCTTGTCGCTGGGAGAGACTGTTTTTGGTGGCGCGTTGGTGGGTTGTTGTAGAGATTACTTTTTTTCATACTCACTACCACTATCTGCTACGTGTGCACACGTCTAAAATGCCTAAGGCATGATCTTCCTTGCATGGTTCGAGAATTTGGTGTGTTGTGAGGCGTTTGTTTGTATCTGTGTTTGTTCGTGTGTCAATGCCTAGGTTGGGAGTGTAAGTCGGAACACTGGATGGGGAACATCGGTCGGGAGTGTGGTACAGGTCCGCCTTGCTGATAGCCAAACCGATACTTGCAAATTTACGTTTCTTGTATATGGATGTGATGGGATCCTTTCGAACGAATTCGAAGCATTTAGAAAATGTAAGCGGTCATTCTGTGGGTGGATTCTTTGGGTGCTCCGCCAGGAGGCCATTTGAAGGTGTGTGAGCGACAGTGGCCGTCGAATTTTAAACTGTGTTCTTTGCTTGCTGCGATGGTTTTTTGCGTTCGCATCTTGTACGTGTAGGTAAGTTTTCGGGAGCGAGCTATCGGTGGTTCTACAGACCATCGATGGGGGGGAGCCAAGACTTTCTGTTTTCGTCGGATTGTTCAATTCCATATGTAGCTCGAGATATGCTGCCTTCTGGTACTAGGAGGTTGGTTTAGGTAATATTTCTTGGCGTTGTGGTTCTCATGGCAGATAATTTCCACCGTGTTTGGATTGGCACAGATGTAAGGCTGTAGTAATAAGTTGCGAGTATTTGGGGTTAGTTGCAACAGGCTCTTCGGTGAAGCTGCCTCATAGTTGTTCTGAAAAATAGAAAAAAAATAAGGTATATTATTAGATAGGTTAAGGGCCCTTAAAAAGGAAAATAAACGATATTACTGTAAGGTATAGGAGCAGGGTTAAAAGTGTAGATGTATAAGAGTTAAAATCTGTGAGACATGGTGGGGTGGGGGCCGCTGTGGTTATGCTGGATCATAGAGACATGGGTAGCCAATCTTGGAAAAACAAATGTCATTTCTGAAATCAGGACACCCGATATACTATAAAATTCGAGTACAATATCCTTGGAAGGAAAATTTTTTTTTTTTTTTTATTGTTGGCGCAGTTTGTTATTATTCTACCTAACTCCTACTACTACTAACCGAGCGAGCGATTGGGTTACTACTAGCGTTGGAGCGTATGGTACGTGTTGACTTGGGACTGACTGTACTGGGTTTATCTTAGCTAATGAATTAGTAGGTGAGATAATAATAAGTAATGAATAATTAATAATAATTGATATAATAATAATGAATGAATAATATCAATAATAATAATAATAATAAGAATAATAATAATAAATAATGATCGAAAAAATTAATAATTAATGAAGAATTAATAATAAACGGAAAAATATTTTGTTACATATTTTTTTTTTCCATGATTGACATCAACAACAGCTTTCAGTTCTCGATATGATCATATCTGATGGGCTGGGAGTCACTTGACAATGCTGGTAAAACAACAGCAGCCAAAGAAATGGTTGGAGAATTATATTCTTTATGTTAGTTGTTTTGAATTACAGTAGCTGCATGCTAGGTATTTTCTTATTTTTTAATATTTTTGAATTTAATTGTACTTTTAAGTTTTTATGTGTATTAAAAAGTCAGTATATTACTATTATATTACGTATATTATATTATATATTATTATATTATATTATTATATATTATTATTATTATTATATATTATATATTATTATTATTATTATTATTATATTTATTAAATAATAATAAATAATGTAATTATTATTATTATCATTATTATTATTAATTATTATATTATTATGTATTATTATTAGTTATATATTATTATGTATTATTATTATTATTATTATTATTATTTATCTATCAGTATTATTATTATTCCTTTTCGTATTATTATACATTAATTATTATTATATGAATATTATTATTATTATTATTATTATTTATTGTTGTTATTATTTTTTTATGTTTTTCTTATCTCTTATTATCGAATGAAAACTGTTGTTAGTAATTATTATTACTTTACTAGTTAGTTGTTTTAATTAATAGGTATCATTATTATTTATTATTAATTATTATTTATTATTATATTATTATTAATATTATTATTATTATTTTATTATATTATTTATTAGTATTATTATTATTATTATAGAGCTATATAATGCTGATGTTATGAATGCGAGAGTTTATGTAAATGGCATTAGCCTGAATCGGAGTTTCTTTTCCTATTTTGTTACATTAGAAGGAAGATTTGCGAATTGATATATAATGAAATTTAACTAAAAGTTAAAATGTACCTTAACAATAACAGTATAGTGCAAAGTGTTATGGGAATTAGAATAAGGTTTAAGTGAAGCTCTATAGTAAAGATTTAAGAAGTTTTTATATATGTAGACAATCTGCATGAAAGGGTTAATATGAAAATGAATAGTAATGTAACATAAAACACAGAAAGGGAATTATATATCTTGAATGAAACACTGAGGAGATTGAGGAATAAATAGGATGAGCTTGGAAAAAAGGTGGGGAATTTAATTGAATAGAGAGAGTTTTAGAGAGTTCCATGAAATAGGAATAATGAAGGAAAATGTAAACTTTCAAATGTTGATTTTTATTCTTTTATTCATTATTATCTGAATTATTTTTATTTAGGTGTATTAGTTTTGTGGGATTGGTGTTTTATTTGTGTTGGATTTGTGTGGTTTAATTGATAGGTATTATTATTATTATTTAGTTTGATTTGTTTTGTCGAGCATATATCGTGTATAATTGATTATGTGTTCTCCCAAGTATGACTTTTCTGTTTATTTTTCCCTTTCTTGAATATTTTATAAAATAATCTAATAGTAAGAATATATTAAGTTTTAATACTCCTCAATATGTATTTAATTATTAAATCTTCTAAATTTATTATTATTATGTGTATTGTATTAAGATGAGTTGGATTAAATTGAGCTGTAAAGTTATGTAGTGTTTTAAGTGTAAATGACATAGATATTTATATCACTAGTACTGTTTATTGAAAGTAGGTTTAGATAATGTGGTGACGTAGTATGTGGATAATGATATATTGGAGTTAAAAAATCTAAAATTGTGGGGAGGAATGTAATGAATATGTTATATAGATTGATGTATTTGAGTGTAATGGATGAATGTATATATTGGTAGATTGTAGTAAATTTTGTGTAGTATTATATTATATATTAGGATTGGTGTAGCGGATGTGGATTTAGTTAGATTGAATGATGAGGGTGGGTTGGGGTGTTAATGTGATCGTGTGTGTAATGGGGGAGTTGGGTGTGTTTGGGTGGTTTTTTGGTGGATTGTGGTTGGTAGGTGGTTTTAGTGTGGTGATGTGGGTTGAAGGCGTGATATTAAAATAATAATGTAAAAAATAATATATAAAGTAAAATAATGATATTATTATTATTTTATTAATTATTAATTAAAATTAGATAATGTGATATTCACTAAAATAACCTGTGAAGCAAGAAAAAAATTATAGTGGGATATCATAGATTCATTGAACAAAATAATCAATGATAATTTAAAATATATATTGAATAATCATTAAATTTATTAAGTCTAAACTCACTCTACTCACTCACACATTTTTTAATAATGGCACTATCATTAATTAAGTTATTAATAGTATGATTGATTATATATCTATATATTATGCTAATTATTATAATTATATATTATATAAGTATATTATTTATTATAAGTATATATTATTTTACTTATATTCATCTCTGGATAATGGATGGCACTAACTAATAGCTAACAGAGATATATTATGTATTCATCTATATATTCACGTATGCGCAAAAGAATCATTCGGCTAATTATTTTGACAGTATAATATACTATTTTATCACACTAATTGTAGATGTCATCAAAGATCGACATGATCTGATTCGAGAGCCAATAAAATGCACGACACTGAGTAACATTTAACCGACAGTTGAGTGAGCATGTTCAACGGTCACTGAGTGTTCGACTAGATTACTTACTAAGTCATGAGCTAGGTCTTTCTCCTCCCGATTCTCATGTGCCTTAAATTTATTGGGAGAGAGGTGATCTGAATCATACTCTAACTGGACTCAATCTAGCTATAGATTTATTCTCACGTATCGATGCATTATCACTAATGTTAGATCGGATCCACAATGTTTTAGGAACATTTAAAATTAAAATATCGAAAATATATAATATATAATATCTGAATTATTAGCTAACCCAACAAACAGGGTCACCGCACCTTGACAATTGAGGTATAAAAATAAAATTATCATTTGTAAATAGTATTAATATATATATATATATAATTAACTTAATTATAATTATATATGCAATTATAACTATATATAATATATATATACAACAAGCTATGATGTAATTACAAGACTGTCCCAGTCACCCAATAATAATATATATAATATTAAATAAATTACTTAGCAAATAAATATTTATTCATTAATAATTCGGTCAGTATCGGTATTTAAAAAAGTATCGGTATAATAATATAGTATTTACTGTTAAAAACAAATAATAAATAATACTGTAAATAAATATCTATTATATTATTTTAATTGATTATTATTAATATATTGATATATTATTACATAATATATAACATAATAAAAATATTAATAGTAATAATTATTAATGAAAAGGGCCATATTAAATTAAGACATCTTTATCTTCTAATAAAATCTTATACATATAACATCCAAAGGGTAACAATAAACCTCATAATAATTACAAGCAAAATATAATACAATATTCCGATCACAGGACGGTACGAGACACACAAACCACACACCATGCAATCGATACCACACTACGACGACAGCGGAAATACAGCAGTATCACAAGGCAACACCATTCCGATTAAACCGACACTTTATTACAAAACAAATTAATGTAATTTATATTAATAATATCAATAATAATAATATTCATAATAGATATATTATTAATTTACTATTATATATTATATGTAATGTCAGTAACGTTACAGAATATTCCAGAATCATATATACGATCTGTCACGTTCTTTTGTTTTAAAAAGTAGAATATAAACATCAACGCATTACACTCACCTATAGACTCATTAGAGATCCCTACGCTAATGCCGAGTTTCTTTTCCTATCCGTAAACTTAGAGAGATAACTAGAGTCGCACATTTGTAGAACACACTACACGTCACACATATCATATCAAATCTCACATAGGACTAGCGCTTAAGAATCTTCAGTCAATATGATATCTTATTAGTAAGTTTTAATGTTATTATTATAAACTTAACACAAACTACATTATATTAATTATAATAATAATAATATAATATATAGTAATATATATAATAATATATATATATAAATAATAAATATAATAAAATAGTAGGGTTAGGTTGATAATAGTGCAATATAATGAGTATAATAATTAATAATTATGATAATAATTACATAAATAATAATTATAATCATATACACCTACATAATCTATGTGTTTGATTGTCAAGGTACATATATAATAATAATATAATTATAGTAATACGAGTATAAACAAAATATCGATAATAAAAATAACATTTAAATAATTACCGATAAATAATAACTGTATAGAAGACCAACTTAACAACAGTCAATAGAAGAGATATCATACAAAGCATCAAAGGATTAACACAAACATTACGAGAATCAGGCACACCGAGTACACATAAAATTTCAACTATTATCAATATAATGGACTCCATTATACCACTTCGAGTAAGGACCCCACTGACATAAATAGAGACAGAGTAGTCACGAACGACCAGTATCTTAAAGTGAAGCACTAGCCATGAACAATACAGATTACAGAGTACACATCTAGCCTACTCCGAGAATAAAATATGAGAGAGAGACAATATCTAAACGACCCGGAACAGCAACGTGTATGAGTGAATCGAGAGCACTCCAGAAGTCATATAGATGGAAATTCAGTCCCACTATCAATAATCTAAATGTAGAATGAGGTATAATGAGGTGACTTAACCATCATAGAAAATTCGAATCCATATCTATATACTAATCACTCACTGGCTAAAAATTTATATCTCATACTATCATCACTATATCAATCAGATCAATATCTATCTACAACATTATAATTAGATTACAACCCCTAACAATGTCAAAATCGTTATCAAACATACCAAAATATGAACTTAATGTTATATTATTAATATATATTCATTAATTTAAACATAAATACTTATATAATATATATATAAAAATCAGAACAATATTATATTCCATGATTATATAACTAGATTAATACATATATACATGATCATAGTGCATGATTAAAGATAGACGCATAACTTCCAAGACAAATATACCTTTAAATTCAAGGATAAAGTGAGAGCAAATCACCCGTAAACGAATATTAACACGCGGTATAAAAGTAATCGACGGATAGTAAGCTAGAAAAGATTATCTCCGATCACTAAAGCTTGTTGCAGTGATTTTATATTCACATAGCACTCCAATAGATTTAGAGGGATTTCGCAGGTGATGGCTTATGTAATGGCAAGCTAGCTATAAGTAAAACGTAAAGTAACCGCTAAACTGGCCAGCACAAAATATAGTAATACAAAAAAAATTTATCACCTCACAAGGGTATGAAAGTGTTTCATAATCTTTCCATTAAGTATAAATACGAAACTAAAATTTTGTGTGTTATTTTATTTCACAGATCATCTAGACATTAGTAATGTGGAGTGCCACAACATATATATATGAGAGAACCATGCACGAATACCATAGAGGAGTAATACACACTTTCTACTCCCGAGAACTAACCACCGGCACACGAAGTATTAGTTTTTCACAGACTCTACACCACTCAAATTTACGCATTAAAACACATACACCTACACTTTTACTTTTATCACCCTGAACTGTATAATTTAACCTCTATACTTACCTATTACAGTAGACTATATGTCGAGCACTATTTATTCTTCTATTTAAAGCACGACATTATATTATATCCTTATACTTCTGATTTCACACATCACTATGCACGCACCTCACCTAAATCTATATAAGAGTATAGCCTATATAATTCTCCACTTTTATACTCGACACTCACTTAAGAGAGAATATGTGTCAACTTCTAGGAAACACCACACTTAAAATCAACACACACACTCGCTGTAATGGTCACACACTCACACACTCGCCATCCACCTCCGCATAAAGATAATCAGCACGCACCCACCTCTGCTCTATTATTATCCACACATTAATAGTCTTGGATACACATTGATAATCTGAGCTCATGTACACAATATTCACGGTATAGCGTCATTGAACTACTATATGATATATCTTAGTATCTCGCCGCCTCTCGCCGTATATACTCTTTTTTGCATAATAATTCTATATGTGTTGATTATTATATTAAGAATGTGGTCCTATAATATGTGTACCACAGATAAGTTTTACATAAGTATATGATTCTTTGTGTCTCTAATAATTGAGTATGTAGTTCGGTCGCACCAGATAGAGATCTCAACTACTTTCGCGTGACTTAGCTTATTGAACTTGGATGAGTTTAATCCAGTCTTTAAGTCTCCTATACCTTTAAGGAAGACTACCGCTTTTGCATATCTGTTTTGTCACGAGCTGATCGACGGTTGGAAAAGATCACGCCGCTACTCTGGTATTCTATTCCGAGCTATCATCCGACGATGTCCCCATCCCAGTGTTCACTACGCCCCTAGCTAGTTAGAGTTAATGAAGATGAAGAATATAACAGTCTATATCGCATGGAGTTTTCTTAGATGCTGCATCTACTAATGCTGTCTAGTAATGAGTCGAGTGAATAAATAACTACTGATAGAGTTATCGTAACTGAGACAAGCTATACTTTATCTACACAATCACTACAGTGTGTGCTAGTAAGCAGTACTACGAGAGTCAATAAGCGTGGAGGCCAGCAGTCTACAAAGTATAATCCGAACGTCACAATGCAAGTATGTAGATGTCTGTGTAGAATTTGTAGTCAGACTAGACCTAAAGCGTGATATTAGAGAAATATGTAAGATAATCTCATATATTTTTTTGGTCTCATTCACACATATAATATTCAAGATTAACCACAACGGCAGGCAATACACACAAACAACACGCCCTGCACTCCTTTGGTACGCGTGGTGTTCCTCTTGCTTCTTATTCTAATCATGCCACTATATAAAGGATGACCTAAACATGGGAGATATATCAAAAGAGGCAGAAGTTCAAGAATTAAAGGAAGCAGCAGCAAATAAAGAATCGGACAATAATACATCAGCGCCACAGTCCCCACAGACATACCCTGAAACTGATAGAAGTGTATCTTTGGAAAATTCTCAACAGATGTTATCAGAACAATCGCAATCATCACCTAGACCACAGCTAACTCCTCATACTTCACAACCTTCTATTCCTACATCACAACCATCTCCTATACCTCATCAAGCTTCTGGACATATGCAGCAACACACTCAACCCCCTCAACAGCAATCAGCTCAGCACCAGCATTCTTCATCTCCTGTGGGAATGTTTCATAATCAATCAAATATGAAACAGCCCCCTTATGCTGGCTGGCCTATGTCAGTGGCTCCGGGTTACTCAAACCAGTATCCATATCCTTGTCCTCAAGGATCAAATGCTCCCACGAATCTTCAGCAACTACCTCCAAATGCAATGTCTGGAGGTAATATGTGTCCTAAATCACATGGCTATCCTATGCATGGGAGGTTTCCATCACAGTATCATCAGCCAAATGTAAGCACTGGAGCACCATTTCCTCATGATCACCATTCACGAGGGCCTGGACCACACAACTTTATGCAAGGACATCCTCAAGGAAATTGGTATTCAGCAAATCCAAGGGGACCAGATCCTAAGGGAATGTGGACAAGTTGGCCTAATCAAACAGGGCAGCCATATCCTCAAGGATTTTATGGTTATCCAGGACCAAATCCACCTCAGGGTCAAAAAATACATCATCCCCAACAACCTCCTCCAGCTCATGTTCATCCTTCTCAGGTGACACACATGCACAATGTTCAACATCCTCATATGACTCAACAACAACAACAGCAACAACAACAACATCCACCACCACAACCTCAGATGTCAAAAGGTTCTCCAGTTTCTCAGCAACATCTCCAACAAACACAATTGCAGCAAGGAAATGCACAACAGGTTTCACAACAACAGCGTCAGGCGTCAACTACTACTGTGTCATCTATTCATGATGTACAGAAAGATACAAGTCAGAGCAGGCATATGTTGCAGTCATCGCCAGCAAGTCAGAAAGAAGGTTGTGAAGGAACTTGTTCAACACCACAAGCCTCTGATCAACAAAATTCTGAGTCTTCTGATTCTAATGCAGATAAAAATGTTAAACCTGTTATTGTACCTACCAATACTTCTGATGTAGGCGATAAAAGTTTGGAGACCACTGGTCAAGTGCAGAGTGCTACAATAGTAAATAGTACTGGTACAGGTGTTAAGAAAACGGGCCACAAAATAGGACCAAAAAGTAAAACTTTAGCAGCAAGACAGTATCGTCAGTTGGAAGATTTGGATAATTATAAATGCACAATAACTATTCAGGAAAATGGTTCTGTTAATGGTTATACATCTCATAGTAGCGGAAGTAGTACAGGTGGACATCAGTCCTGTGATTCATCTGATAGTGAAATGGCATGTGATGATACACCGACATTTACTCTTTTAAAACCAGCAAAACGAAAGCATTATAATCCTGGAAGAAATGGAGTTTTCATTGGTCCAAAAAGAATTAAGCTTGCAAAGCAAGTAAGAGAGCGTCAAGAACAGCGGCAGCGTCATATGCAAGAACAGATTCGTCAAAATGAGCTTGAAGAGCAACTGTTGGCACAGAGAGCTGAAATGATTACAGAACATACTGGCCCTTTAGCCAACATCTTACTTCAGTCTTCCATTCTTTTGTCTGACAATAAGGTTGAAGAATCAAATTTAGTTGAAGAGTGTATTGCATCTATTAAGGCTGGAAAATCTGGAGGTACAGGCAGTTCCGATGATGATAAATCTGGTTATTCATTAAGTAATGGTTCCATCTCCGCTAATAAGAAACCAGGTCGGAAAAGTCAAAGTAAGGTATTTCACAATGATAATTCA
>JABUQX010029038.1:27500-43544 GCA_015478945.1 Trachelipus rathkii
TATATATATATATATATATATATATATATATATATATATATATATATATATATATATATATATATATATTAGGTGCATACCCAGCATTATAAGTACAAATCTACCAAAAACAGAGAAGAGGAACTACGAACAGCTATGGAAGCTACGGCAGGAGCCTTAGAAGGGCCTGTGGGAGCTACGTCTCCCGAAGACAACGAAAAACTCTCTCACGAAGCGAATGAATACCGAAATTGGTGTAAACTAATGGAGATGAATGCTTTAAAGAATCTTTCTACATCAGGGACCATGGGAGGCTCTTCTGCGGGTGATGACGAAGAGGATGAGAGTCGGATGCATGACGTTGACGGAAATGTCAGTGGAGAAGAGAGTAATATGATGATGGGAATGTCGGGATTAGCGGATAGTTCATACCCTGAGAATCTTCCTTTAAGGAAACCCTTCAATTCGAAACTGGATTCCATGAATAGTTAGTAGAAGGAGTAGGTTTTATTAACATGGCGCTGTTGTTTGGTACGATAGAGGGGTAACCCGTATTATCTACTCTTCCTGTTAAATATTTTGTCATTGCAGTAGATAATAAAAGGTGTCCTGTAAATAATACCATAATAATATTAATACTAATAACTGTTTATTTGTAAATATAGTAAGAAAACTAACTTTTAGGTCTTGTTGTCTATCTAATAATTACTGATAATGGTAGATTTTAAGGTTAGAAACAAAACAATATTAAAAAAAAAAAAGTGTTTGAAAATGACTAGATAGTTTTGAAACGATTTAAATTGAGTATTTAATATTTTCAGTAATGAAACCATTAAATTAATTTTATTTATTTATTTTTTTTTTTACTTCAGTTACTAATATATATAACATTTGAAGTGATTACAGCATTATATATAATATATATATATATATATATTATATTATATATATATATAGATATATAAATAATATATATATATATATATATATATATATATATATATATATATATATATATATATATATATATATATATATATATATACATAAATAAATAAATGAGGTAACAACAAGCAGCAATAATAATATTAACTTTATCATTTTTACGGAGTTTGTTATTAGTAATTGGTGTAAGTAAAACCATGGTAATGTTTTACTTTAAGTTAAGAGCAAATAAGATGAAAAATTTTAATCTTTTATTATTGAAGAAGTGATTATTTTATGAACAAAATTATTTGTTACTCGACTAAATTATTATTGGTCGTGCATAACATTAGTAACTGACAAATGCAGGCCTTATATTATATAATATATATATATATGAGAGAGAGATATATATGTTGCTATATATATATATATGATAGTAGGTTGGTTAAGCGATGGGATCTTTACTATATAAACAAATAAATTTTAAAGAGTTTTTACTTTCAACTCAAACTCTTATTAATGAAGAAAGTACGAAATTCATCGGAAACAGGGATTAGACGTGAGTACTGGTGTGATGTTGTTAGACCCTAACTGTTTCAGAATCAATGAAAATTTCATTGTTAGTTCTGAGGAGAACACTGAGTTAAAGTCTCGAATGTAAACTTCTAAATTTTTTTAAAAGAATTTTAATACCCTGTTTATTTTTTAGTGGTTTTAAATTACTTTGTTCTTTATATATATATATATATATATATATATATATATATATATATATATATATATATATATATATATAGAGAAGAGAGAGGGAGAGGGAGATGTGTATATATCTATGGGTATATATATATATATATATATATATATATATATATATATATATATATATATTTATAAATGCACTTCGCCCCCTCTCCTCGAACAATTCAATGTTTGTCTGTCTGTTGGTGCCATAATGTTTTACGTCTTCTCCTTCAGCACCACTCCAAACCCTACCCACTTTCTTAATATGTTATTCAAATACATTTTTTAATGAAATCAAATCGATATCTTGAGTCTTCCCAGCCCGAAGTGGATCTTGACCTAACGCCTCTGCAGTAACTTATATTATCCGAACTGATAATAATAATAATCATAATAATAATAATCTTTGTAGCATTCTAATATTATTTAATATAACTCTTGTTTTTCAAATATATATATATATATATATATATATATATATATTTTATATATATATATATATATATATATATATATATATATATATATATATATATATATATATATATATATATATATATATATATATATATATATATATATTAAGATATATATATATATATATATTCCATTTTAGTCAATAATGATAATAAAGTAAAAAAAAATTATCATCATTATTATTATTATACTTTAAAACTAATTTGATATTGCTTTTGATATTATTCGTTGCTTAACTTAAGCTGACGATCTGCATAATTTATTTATTTATTTATGGGATGTTTTATACTGGACATTGGCTTAACAAAATTTCGTTCCAGATTTAAGGAACCATAACATGTAATGAGTGTGCGTGCATGTCTACGAAATCGCGTATATTTGCAACAATTTTAGACAATTTCCTTTACTTAAATTAAAAGATAGCATTATTGAGTTAGATAGAATAGAAATAATTACTACTATAAATTTAAGATCTTATCACCGAATTCCTATCTCATTTCTTGACTTGTTTATTAGGTTTGATAAAACTGAACATTTAATTGTGTTGATTGTAAACAATTTTTCAAATTGTTTATTTGCCTTCTAAAATTCAAAAAAAAAAATTTTTTACTTTGTTTTTATACTTCTGTTGAGAATTCAAGTTGGACTGGAATAATCTTATCACAGAGAAAATATATTATGCTTGTTTTTCTGTTGGTTTTAACCCGTTAACATTTTGACGAGCTGAGGAACTTTTTGTTATTTATTGAATAAACTCTTCGATTATCTTTCTTGAAAGGCGAGATATTTCATTTATTTTCCGAATTTTAGGGAGAAAGAAATGTTAGCGAGTAATTGAGTGATGGAAACTATTGAGATAAGGAAACTATAAGGACTTATACATAAATATTATAAGAAATTAATCACGATAATCAGTTAGATTGGTTAATACTTTTTATGCAGCTGACATTACAGAAAGGTACTGAAATGACATTTTTTACGATCTAAATAACCCATTTGAAAAGTATAATGAAAATTATTATTTAATGAAAACTAAATTTATTCACTTGTTATAAATAATTGCTTTTAAGTTTGTAATATTAGATTGATTGTTTTATAATCAATCTCTTAGATTATGAATGCTTTAAATCGCACTTCAATACTTGAGAAAATTTTTATTTTGATTTGTTAATCATTGGAAAATAATAATGGGTTGCGATCGGCAGCTCTCTCTTGGAATAGTGAGATAGTCTTTTATAGAAATATTTGTTAAAATTATTTATAACAAAAATTAATTCTTTACACAAAATATTTAAATTATAAAACGACAAAGGTAGAAAATATGTTGCAACAAATTTTCAATATTTTTCATTATTTTTGAAGCAATTTCGGTAGAAATTATTATTACTATTAATTACACACACACATGCAGTACTAAAACTGTTCTTGTTTCACATTTCCGCTCTTTATTTATCGGTCTAAATGGCTCTAACGTATGAATGAAAAGAGAAAGTTTGAAACATATCAGGCAAATTATGTAGTTTGTGACAACCACTTCACTTCCACAAATGACTTAATATTTTTATTATTATTATTGTTCATCATTTTTCATTATTATACATGCTATAAAGCGTGATTTGTACCTCTCTCTCTTTCCTCCTCTCTCTCCTCTTCCTCCTATATTTGTCTGAACATTTCAGCGTTAATAATAATAATAATAATTATTAAATAATATTCCTAAATTATTTCAGCTTCTCTTGTTTTGCATTATTACATAATTATTATTATTATTATTATTATTATTATTATTATTATTATTATTATTATTATTATTACTGTGAACAGGTGCAATATAGTATGTTAATTGTTTGTGGTGGTGCTTTTAACTCCCTTAATCAAATGAAAGTTTTGCTGAAAAGTATACATTTACACAGTAAAGATGTACAGTATATTGTAGAGGTAAACATATTTGTATGAATACACAAACATGACCTATAGATATGTATATGAGACGTAAATAATATAATCATTAAATTATTAGTTTTATTATTATTATAAACTACTAAGTAGTCTTATATTCTGAATTATCAATTTTGCAATACAAAGTTGGTGCTATTAATATTGCTTTTATTATTATTAATATTACTTTTATTATTATTATTATTATCATTATTATTATTATTATTATCATTATTATTATTATTATTATTATTATTAATCATTCCATGCATTTTGAATTCCATATTATTATTATTATTATTATTATTATTATTATTATTATTTATGAATACAAAAAATACTCATTACATGTTAGAACTTCTTACAATTTTTCTTTTTATTATTATTATTATTATTATTATTATTATTATTATTATTATTATTATTATTATTATTATTATTATTATTATTATTATTATTATTATTATTATTATTATTAGCTCCAGAAATAATTCTTAGAATCACACACACTCAGAACTGCATTTTATGATTTTTTTTTTGCTAGGTTTGCTGTTGGGCATTTTCAAAAATGTTTCTTTTGTTGTTGTATATATTGATGAGATAGTAGTGGTAGTTACTCAATCTCTTTATGCATTAGTTAAACACTGTGATTGGATGTAGGGCAATATATTATTATTTTACACCAAACTATTTCTAACTGCCACAATTCTTTAATAATAATAATAATAATAATTAATGATGGTCTTAGAAATAGTATGGATACTGTTCAAAATAAAATTTTCTATCGTACATGTATTTTGGTGTCATTATTTCTAATTATTTATTATTTATATTATCATTATTATTATTTTGGAATTTTAGGAGTAACAGTGGCTGTATTCTTGTATCCAAGCAATATGAAATCTCATCTCACTCTTCCCGTACTCTCACTTATATCTTTTTTTCCTTCTCTCCCTTTTATTATTATTATTATTTATTATTATTATTATTATTATTATTATTATTTTTGTATGTTAATTAGGTATTGTATGTAGAAACCTGTAGATATGAATTGAGATCTCAGTATAATTGTATATTGATAGTTATAATTGAAATTATTTATTATTTTTATTATTATTATTATTATTATTATTATTATTATTATTATTATTATTATTATTATTATTTAATTTATTCAGCGTTATAAAACTTGCAATATGTTGTACATGAGAGATGCCTAACGCTGTTTTTTTTTATTATATTTAAATACTCTGTTTCATATGTAAAAAAAAAAAAGTATTGAAAGTAAAAGTATATAATAATTATTAATATTCATTTTTTGTTGTAGTAATTTTGTGTGTAATTTTTTTTATTTAATTTAATTGTTTTTGTTCAAAACGTTTGTTGTTCACGACTTATTTTTGCTCTCTAATCTTAGTTCTTTCAATTTGTTTACGTTGTCTCCTTATAGGCATACTCATCTGTGATAATATTATTATTATTATTATTATTATTATTATTATTATTATTATAAATTTTTTTTATATGTTTTTGTTACGTGTATGTATATTTTTGTCAAATTTGTTGTTTTACAATTATATATATCAAATACAAGGATTGCAGCTATTATTATATTAGAGTTTCCTTGTAACAATGTATATTTTATTATTGTGGTTATTATTAAAAGAGTCCAGAATACTTTTTTGTACCTGCATATTTTCAATTGAAAGCTGCTCTCAGTTGTGTATATATATAAATAATATGCATAATTATTGTGAATTTTTTTTAATCCTTTAATACTTTGTATGGAGGAGTATTGGAGATGGTTTTAAAAGATCTTTTGTTTAGATTTCTTAATTAATTTTACTTTCGGAGATATTAATAACACATTGGAAGGTAATCCTATTGTTCTAAATGTTTGGGGGCTCGGGTGTCTCCTACCTATTAACAGAGTGAGCTTAATGCTCCCACAGTTAACGACGGTTCTTAAGCATTTGAACCTCCGTCGGTATGTTTAATGGTTAACTCAATTAACTGTGTGATCTTGCTCATTAAACTCCGGACGAACCAGATGAACACAGAGTAGATGTTAAAAAGTGTAAATACTATGCAAAGAGCCAAACAGTATCTATAGGATTTAAATGACTCACCCAGTTAATGTGACAGAACAGTATTATCTTTTTAGTAATTTAAGAGACCCTATTTAAAATGGTGTTACAAATGTACAGTAGTAATGTATGCCAAATTCTGAATACGATCTCGATTGACAATTACCAACGAAGGGACAGTAAAAAAAAAAAATCTGTTCATTAAGAGAAGACGTATCTTCAAGATAGTATTATCACGATCGGTAGTAAAAGTTGAAGAAATAATTCTGTTAACTAAATGTAAACATGAAAATATAAGTAAAAAATATTCTGACTTTATAATGTAATTCAATTTTCGATAAATTTAAAGATTACAAAGATGAAATTCAATTTCCCGAAGATTTATATGAAATTATCATGTTATTTAGTTTCAATCTGGATTCGTAAATGAAATTATCAAAATTTGTTACTGAATAATATAGCAAATGTTATTTTGGTACATGTAGTTCCTACTATAATATGGTCGATGACTGTGGGTGCAAACCCGTGGCACGCGGTTACGGGCTACTTTTTAGGACATAAAGCTGCTTTTATTGTCACTTATGCTTACGCTCGAAAGGGAAATGCTCACCAGTTTTAGCACGAATTTTGTACATACTCGAACGTTTGTTTACAAATATTTTGACCAGTTGTTGTGATGGAGCACATGGTTTAGAATAACAACAAAAAAAATAATGATTTATACAGTGACAGGATACTACCAATGAAAGCATATGTCAAATCTCTCAAATAGATTGAAAAAGCAAATTTCGACCGATTAAAGGGTCGATCAAATGAAGTTGACTTACCACGCCGCCATCTTGCTTTGTTTACATTTTTCATTAGCACGTCCTAAATTCGGAAAGCACGAAATAGCAACCTTACAGAATTGTGGAAATACGTTTGGTGAGCACTTTCCTAAATTTCAATAACGAACGCAAACTCGAACATTTCTTACGTTTCGTAAGCACAAATTCAAAACGAAAGCGGCTTTATATTTTAACTGGCTATAATAATTTATTTTTTAAATGTTACAACTAAAAGACATAAATAAAAATATCGTAATGTTTATGCATTTTTTTTATTTTTTTTTTTGTAGCTGTCACTATCATATTCAATATATTTTCCCGCCAAAACTCGTGTTTGAAAAGCCATTTTCTTTTGTGCATTTGTTGTGTGTATAACTCACTGTTGTGTATATAACTAATGTCATTAACAACTGTTATATTGATTTTGTGATAATTTAAATTTGATAGCCTAACCCTAGGCTAACATAGGTAAGTGATTTACTGTTTTCTGTGTGGAGGTTTATTTGGATTCTTAAATAGATTTTCTGTATTTAAATCAGGGTTGGGGATTTTTTTGATTTTTTTGAAAAATCAATTTGATTTTTTTGATTTTTAATTTGAACCAGAATTGTACTGGGACTACACCGTCCCGCATTGGGTAAAGATTTTTGTGTAATAAAAGATCAAAAATAGAAATGCAGGACAGTCCCGCAAAATACGGGACGTCTGGCCAGCCTACATATAACCCATAAAAATTAGGAATTAAGAATAATTTTTAATAATAATTAATGTAATTAATGAATAGTAATTATAATTAAGAAGTCACATAGGACTACCCAGAATGTTCCAGTCAACCAACAATACTATACTGGGCAATAATGATTGAGAAGCCGCATTGACCCCTCTGAATGTCCCAGTCAATCCATTTAATTACACAAGAAATAATAACTAAAATTGCATGGGCCTCCATTCTAGACTGTCCCAGTCAACAAATAATACTAATAATTGGGCACAATTAAGAAGCTTCATTAACTCATCTAGAGTGTCCCAGTCAACCCATCATATAAGAATAATACTTAAGAAGCCGCATGGTCCTATTTAGACTGTCCCAGTCAACAAAAAATAAATAAAAAAGTTGCACTGACCATCTCGATTTTCCTAGTCAACCACATAACAATAATAAATAAAATAATACCTAAGACGTATGCCCTATCTAGACTGTCCGAGTCACTGATATTACCTTGTAACACATCAGTGAATTCAGAATACTTACAAAGTAACATCTCACTCATGGACAATAAGAAGACCAAGAGGCATGGTCCTTTTTAGACTGTCCGCGGTCCACCAATAAAAATTAATAATTAAAGAAGCCGCATTGGCCCCTATAATAAAATGATAAATAAGAATAATACTTAAGAAGTAGCATAACTATCTAGTCTAACCCAGTCAAACAATAATGAATTTTAATACCTTAAAAATAATAATTAAGTAGCCACATTAACCTCTCTAGAATGTCCCTGTCAATTCATAATAAATAAGAATAATACTTAAGAAGCCGCATGGTCCTTTGATCGTCCCAGTCAACCCATGTGCTCACAATCAGGCATTGACGCCTTAGAATGTCCTAGTCAACCCATAAGATTTAAGAATTAAGAATAATTTTTAAAAATAATTAATGTAACTAATGAATAGTATTTATATTTAAGAAATCACATGGGCTTCATTTAGACTGTCCAGTCAATCAACAGAATAAATAAGAATACTGAGTGTCAGTATAGGCTCAGTCTAGATCAGTTCCCAGTCAACCCATACCACCTATTAATTAAGAATAAATTATTCTAATTATTAAATTATTAAGGCTGACTTGGGACAGCCTAGATAGCCCATGGCTTCCTGGAATTATTTTTATTTATTTATTATTATGGGATTGACTGGGACATTCTAGAGGGGTTTAAATGCGACTTTTAATTATTATTCTTAATAATTTATTATTGTTGGTTGGACTGGGCAGTCTAGGTAGGCTCATGTATTTAATTATAAATACTACTTATTTATTATCGACAAAAATCAAATTAAAAAAATCTTAATTGATTTTTTACTTTGATTTTTTTATAAATAAATCATGATTTTTTGATTTTATTGATTGTCTTTTGATTTTTTTGATTTTTCTATATTTTTTTATTATTTTTTTGTACTAAGTAATTTAACTTAATAGAAATAAAAATCAAAATAAACTATATATATTATGAAGTTTTTAATATATATTTTGTCAATTTTCAAACTACTGGCATTGTAACCCGTAAGTCTGTAACATTCTTTAATGCTTAATGTTTCATTGTTTCCATTGTAAGATTTTTGAACCCAGAGACCTAGAGCTAGGGGGTTAAAAATTGAAAATCACTGTGGCAGGATTGATTATATATATTGCTTTAAAATAAATGTCGTAGCAGTCAGATATGCCAGTATTTGAATATTGTCCCCAATTTTAGCACCCTTATTAAAAAAGACATATATGCTGAAGAGGGATGGCGAAACGTAAAGCAACGAGGAGGTAGATTTTTGGCTTTAAAGATAATAATAGGCGTGAAGTTGTCTAGATAGGCCCATGCGGCTTCTAAATATTATTATTATTTATTATTTATTGGGTTGACTGGGACACTTCTAGAGGGGCCAATGCAGTTTAATTATTAATTTTATTATTGACTGGGGACAGCTGTATAACCATGTGGCTTCTTAAGTATTATTCTAATTTAAAGTGAGTTGACTGGGACATTCTAGAGGGGTCAATGCGGTTTCCTTAAATATTTTTAATTATTAAATTATTATTGTCAATTAACAGTCTAGATAGGCCCATGGCTTCTTATATTATTCTTATTTATTGATATTTATTATAGAGCCGACTGGGTTCAAGTCCGTGTATCTGTAGTTTTTCCTATATATATTTAGTTCTCTTCATTTGCGTCATAATTCGCCAAATATTATTCTTATTTATTTTGGATTGAATGGGACATTTCAACCCTTGGTTTCTTTAATTATTTTTAATTATTAATTATATATTATTATTGGTTGACTGGGACAGTTCAGATAGGTTATGTTTATGGTTTCATATTTCTATTTATTATTTATTATGGTTGATCAGCATTCTAGGTTAATGTGGCTTCTTAACACATTTTACTGGCTGACTGGGACAGCCCGTGGACCATACGGCTTATTGTATTATTTTTTTATTATGCCGACTGGGACATTCTATAGAGGTTAATGCAGCCTCTTTATAATCGGCTATTCAGTATAATACTAGGGAAGCTGCATTGACCTCTCTTTGAAATGTCCCAGTCAACCCATAACAAATAAGAATAATAATAAGAAGCTTCATGGTCCTTTAGACTGTCCCAGTCAACCAATAAAATTAATACCAAGAAGCAGCATTACCCTAAGAATTTTCACAAATAAGGATAATAACACAAATAAGAATACTAAGAAGCTGTATGGGCCTATCAAGACTGTCCTGTCAACCAATAATACCAATGACAAAAATAAATAATCAAACCACAATGATCCCTGTAGAATGTCCCAGTCAATTCATTATAAATAAGAATAATACTTTAAGAAGCTGCATGTAACCCTTTGACTGGTCCCAGTCGACCATCAGGACACTGAGGCTGCATTGGCCCTCTAGAATGTCCTAGTCAACCCATAAAATTGAGAATTAAGAACAATTTTTAATAATAATTAATGTATTTACGAATATCATTTATAATTAAGAAGCTAATAATTATTTTAATACCGTCCCAGTCAACCAACAATAATTAATAATTAAGAATAATAATTAAAAAACAGATACTCTAGAATGTCCTAGTTGACGATATTAGTTTCATTACAGACATACTAGAGTCGTGATATTTCCTGACTGTCTCAATAACCATAAGAACAATACCAAGAATAATTTATTCTTAACTACCGTTTAGGGTTGACTGGGACAGTCTGTGAAGGACTGGTGATATGGCTTCTGAATTATTATTCTTATTTATTAATTTTGTTGGTTGACTGGGACAGTCTAGGTAGGCTCCTCCATGTGGTTTCTTATTGTTGCTAGGCAAGACGTGTAATTAACATGAGAGATTAGTCCTAAATTCTAAATTTTTATGGGTTGACTGGATATTCTAGAGGGTCAATGCGGCGGCTTCAATTATTAATTCTTATTGGTTTACTGGGAAAGTCTGAAAAGCGGCGGTTTAAGTATTATTGTTATTTTTTTGAGTTGGACTGTGACATTTTAGAGGACATTAATGTAATGTGGCTTCTTAATTACTACTTTTAATTATTAATTATTGATTGTAAATCTAGATAGGCCCATGCTGCTTGCTAAGTATTATTTTTTATTTATTATTTATTATGGGCTGACTGGACATTCTAGAGGGGCCAATGTGGCTTCTTAATTGATAATTTTTTTTTTGACTGGGAAAGTCTAAAAGGACCATGCTGCTTCTTATTATCTTATTTATTGTGAGTTGACTGGGACATTCTAGAGGTGTCAATATATTTCAATTATTATTTTTAATTATTAATTGTCATTGGCTGACTGGGACAGTCTAGATAGGGCCCATACGTCTTCTTAAGTACTATTCTTATTTATTATTTATATTATGGGTTGTCTGGGACATTCTAGAGTGGCCCTGGTGAGCTTAATTATTACTTTATTGGCTGACTGGGGGACAGCCCAAATATTACCATGCGGCTTCCCTATTGTTCTTATATGGGCCACTGGGACACTTAGGGGTTCATGCAGCCTAATTATTATTCTTCAACTATTAATTATTATGGGTTGACTGGGACAGTCTAGATAGGCCCATGCGGCTTCTGGAATTATTATTCTTATTTATTGAATTATAATGGATTGACTGGGACATTCTATAGGGGGCCAATGCGGATATAGTAATTACAATCTTAATTATTAATTATTGTTGGTTGACTGGGACAGTTTAGGTAGGCCCATGCGGTGGCTTTTTAATTATAATTACTATTTATTAATTACATTATTATTATAAAAAATTATTCTTAATTCTTATTTTATATGGTTGAATGGGACACTCTAGATTGATTCTGCGTCTTCTTGTCCTTTATATGCTATATATATATATATATATATATATATATAGGTATATATATATATATATATATATATATATATATATATATATATATATATATATATATATAGAGATATATTTATATATATATATATATATATATATATATATATATATATATATATATATATATATATATATATATATATATATATATATATATATATATATATATTTCTGCGTGACGTCATGAATCTGAATAAATCAAAAAATCAAAAAAATTCAAAAAATCAATAAAATCAAAAAAAATCAAAAATTGATTTTTTCTAAAAAAATCAAAAAAATCCCCAACCCTGCTTATTTATTAATTATTATGGATTGACTGGGACAGACCAGAGCGCCAATGTGAACATATCTTTATTATTCTTAATTATTAATTTGATTGATCAGACAGTCTAAAAAGAACCATGTGGTTTCTTATTACTCTATTTATTATGAAAGCTGATTCTGATTATCTAGAGGGGTCAATGCAGTTTCCAATTATTATTTTTAATTATTAATATTATTATTGACTGGGGACAGTCTAGATATTCCTATGTCAGCTTCTTAAGTATTATTCTATGTATTATTTATTAAGCTGACTGGGGCATTCTGTAATAATGTATTTCTAATTTTTAATTTTTATTGAGTTGATTGGACACTTATTATGTGCATATTATTTTATTATATGGGCTGACTGGAATACCTCAGGGGTTAATGCAGTTTCATTATTATTTGAATAATATTTATAGCTGCATTAACCTCTTTAGAATGTCCCAGTCAACATAATATATATAAGAATAATGCTTAAGACGCCGCATGGTCCTATTTAGACTGTCCCAGTCAACCAATAAAAATTAATAATTAAGAAGCCGCATTGGCCACTCTGGAATGTCCCAGTCAACCCATAATAAATAATAAATAAGAATAATACTTGAGAAGCCGCATAGGCCTATCTAGACTGTCCCAGTCAACCAATAATAATATATATAATTAATAATTAAAAATAATAGTTAAGAAACCGCATTGACGCCTCCAGAATGTCCCAGTCAACTCATAATAAATAAGAATAATACTTAAGAAGCCGCATGGTCCTTTTTAGACTGTCCCCAGTCAACCAATAAAAATAAATACTGCAGTCATTGGCCCTTCTAGAAATGTCCCAGTCAACTCATAATAAATATCAAATAATAAATAAGAATAATATTTAAGATGTCGCATGGGCCTATCTAGACTGTCCCAGTCAACCAATAATGATTAATAATTAAAAATAATAATTAAAAAGCCGCATTGACCCCTCTAGAATGCCCCAGTCAACTCAAAATAAATAAGAATAATACTTAAGAAGCCGCATGGTCCTTTTTAGACTGTCCCAGTCAACCAATAAAAATTAATAAAAAGAAGCTGCATTGGCCCCTCTAGAATGTCCTTGTCAGAGACATACACAATAAATAAAAATAATACTTAAGAAGCCGCATACTCATCTAAACAACTTCACGCCTATTCTTATCCTCAGCCAAAAATCTACCTCCTCTCGTTGCTTTACATTGCACCCTCTCCAGCATATCTATGTCTTTCAATAAATAGAGGTAAAATTGTAGACAATATTCAACTACTAACTAACATATCTATTATACGACATTATACAAACAATATATATAATTAGTCTGTATCTGACATTAATTTTCAATTTTTAACCCTAGGCAATAGCTCTGGGTTCAAAATCTTACAATGGAAACAATTAAACAGCAACACTTAAGAATGTTACAGACTTACGGGTTACAATGCCAATAGTTTGTTGAAAATTGAAAAAAATATATTAAAAACTTCATAATATATATAGTTTTATTTAAATTTTTTACTTCTATTGAAGTAAATCACTTAAATATACAAAAAATAAAAAAATATAAAAATCAAAAATCAAAAATCAAAAAATCAATAAAATCAAAAATTATTTTTTCTTTACAAAAAAATTAAAAAATCATTTGATTTTCATTTGATTTTTTTCGTGCCATCCCTGATTTAAATACAGTCTTTAATAATTGTTACTTTAATTTAGTGATAATATAAATTAAATTAAGTTTCCTAGTCACAGACTACAGTTAAGCCTACCTTATAATTTTTATATCCTGGCCTAGGCTAGGAACATTAGGAACATTAGGAATATAGAGACAGTAAAAAGCCACATGGGCCTATCGAGACTGCCCCAGTCAACCCACACCCAAACATGCTTCATGCAAATCCACAAAGCACCTCTAGGGCTTGTCAAATTGTTTGACCTTAATAACCAATTTGGCTTAGTCAAAACTAATGATATATAAATATGATACCCAAACCATCCACATGCATTAATAACTAAGTTATGGTCACACATGCCATCTAACAATAACTGCTATAACTCAAAACCCGCCAATTTGGCTTCGTCAATATATTATATGATACCCAACCCATCCATAAACGAATCTAACCGTTTCTTAAATGTTGCAATCGAGTCACACTAACAACCTCCTCTTGGCAGACTATTCCAAATTTAACAACCCTATTACTGAATGCATGCTTTCCTTATATCAAGATGGCATGCTTTCTTCTTAATTTTCTTATTATGCCCCCTGGTCACTGTCCATGTTCTACTATGAAAAATTTATTGGTCTCTATGTTACCAATAGATGTAATATTTGTAGATTTGTATCATGTCCTCTGAGAAATCGCCTTTCTACAGAAAAAACATTCCTAACTCCTTCAGCCTCCTCATAGCTCTGTACCAAACCTAGAAATCATCCTTGCAGCTCTACGTTGCACCCTCTAGCATATCTAAGTCTTTCTTAAACAGGCCCAAACTGAGCACAATACTTATTGTTTATAGATTTTATAATGAAAAAAATCAAATTAAAAAAATCAATTGAGTTTTTACTTGATTTTTATAAAGAAATCATGATTTTTTTGATTTTATTGATTATTTGATTTTGATTATTTTTTTTTATTTTTTTATTTTTTGTATATTAAATATTTAACTTCATTAGAAATAAAAATAAAATAAAACTATATATCATGAAGATTTTAAAATATTTAGAATCATTTTGCAACAAAAGATAGGCATAGCTATTTCTTTGGCTGTAACATTGCTGTTTGCTGTTTCATTCTTTCCATTGTAAGATTTTGAACCCAGAGCTGCCCTAGCTTAAAAATTGAAAATTAATGACGCTGATGCAGACTGGATTATATATTGTTTCTTGTATAATGTCGTATAATAGATATGTTAGGCCAGTATTTGAATATTTGTCTACATTTTTTGCACCTTATTAGAAAAGACATAGATATGCTGAGAGGGCGCAACGTAAAGCAACGAGGAGGTAGATTTTTAGCTTTGAGAAGCGGGAAGTTGTCTAGATAGGCCCATGGCTTAAGTATTATTCTTATTTATTATTTATTATGGGTTGACTATACATTTAGAGGGGCCAATGCGGTTTCTTAATTAATTTTTATTGGTTGACTGGGACAATCTAAAAGGACCATGCGGCTTCAAAGTATTATTCTATTTATTATGAGTTGACTGGGACATTCTAGAGGGGCCATTGCGACTTCAATTATTATTTTTAATTATTAATTATTATTGGGTTGACTGGGACAGTCTAGATAGGCCCATACAGCTTCTTAAGTATTATTCTTATTTATTATTTCATATTTATTATGAGTTGACTGGGGCATTCTAGAGGGGCCAATGCGGCTTCCTAATTATTAATTTTTATTGGTTGACTGGGACACTCTAAAAAGGACTATGGCTTAAGTATTATTCATATATTTTAAAGTGAGTTGAGTGGAACATTCTAGAGGCGTCAATGCGGTTTCTTAATTATTATTTTAATTATTAATTATATATATGAAGCGGCGCACGAAAACGCGAAAGGTTTCTACGATAAATGCGAAACGGTTAAAACACCCAAACGGAAACTGAACGAAGTACTG
>JABUQX010029039.1:0-2500 GCA_015478945.1 Trachelipus rathkii
TCTATTGATCTATTGGACTATTGATCTATTGATCTAATGATCTATTGCATACCTATTGATCTATTAGATTAAGGCTCAAATTTTACTAAAATTGCGTAACGTTTACATACCCTAATCACTAATCGCTAATAACACACTTTACACCCATCACCTCACTGTCAAGTTGTAGATCTAATTGAATCTTGATTGATCTATTGTCATATTGACTATTGATCTAAATCTGCGATCTTACTATGATCTATTTACTCATAGGTTCAAAGTATTCTTACTAAAAAATCCAGTTACTCAGTATAATAACCTATAACTTAGTAATAACATCTAATTAATCTAACTATCTCCCATCCCATCCACCCTCCTGTTCATTCATTTAACCACTCTTGATCTATTGAATCTTTTGGATCATTGATCCAAGTCCCATATTTCAAGTATCATTATTATCGGATAACACTAACATCAAATCAAGTTTATAAAGATCTATCCAAATATTTGACGTAAAAAGTTTTCACCATTAATAAAGCTTACTAGCACATCTGAACTATGAAAAAACACAACGACAAAACTGACATGCCCTTAAAAGTTCCAACACTAACAAAAGGGTAACTAACATAGCATACAAGGACGTAACCTATTCATACTTTGTCAGCAATCTCAACATAACAATGTTAAATTTATATTAACATGGTAATATTTAACTAAAATTTATCACAACATGGGTTAATTATCATACTGATCAACGAATAAACTCTAACGTAATAAGGTTTTCACATCAATAAAGCTAACATGACGTAACATGAACTAAGAAAATAATGTACAAGGACACCTAACACAACTTACACACAAATAACTGTTAAACATTAACAAAGTTCCACTTAAAACACCAGTAAAGTAACTTAAACTGCATGCAACGTAACTATTCATTAACTTTTCCAAGATATTCTACCATATTCGTTAAATCTACCTGACACAGCAACATTTAGCAAAAAATTTATCATAACATTGGTTATTATCAACTGATCCAACGAATATAACCAGTAACAAGGTTTTTCCACATAAAAAAGCAACATGATTAACATGAACAAGAAATAATCTTATATTTAACAAATTTACCTACCATCATAAATAGCTATGGGTAAAGACAAACAACGTAAAGTTTACCCCTCTGAAAAGCTAAACTATGAACATAAATACTTAAGCACACAACAACAGACGAATAAACAGCTAATCATTTAACATAACTAGTAATAAGCGAACTTACAATAGGGAAGTTAAAACAAAGTTTTCATTTTTATAACATAATATCATTGAAACAATGTCTAATAAATATATAACAACCATAAATACATAAATACATGTTTATCCTTATAATATAAATTTCATCTAATCAGAGAACATAGGATTTTCAGTTGCTAAGTTCTATAAACTCTCTACAAATATCACACCTCTTAAGAAAGGAATCGTAACTATAAAAGTCTTATCACGCAGCACTAAAACCATTTTTTCAAGCATATTTGATTCAGCAGCACTCATTTCTCATAAAAAGAGAAGTAATTCATCCAAGCTGATATTATTAAAGATTCCGTATACAGTAATAATACGGAAACCACATTTCATGGAGACGTAATATATACATAAGATCTACCTACATATGACCATAATAAAGTTTCAAGTAGTTCATCCCAAACGCTTATCGTCAATACATCGTATTAGTAGTCGATGGATTATAAATTCGTTTTTTCATATATTAAGCTCTAATCTGCTGTAACTATTTTCTCAGATGTTCGACACTGTGAACTATACACGTATGTCTGAAGGTCACACAATCGATGGGTTCCAGTACGTGTGACGTACATCAAAACGGATTTTAATAGCACACGACGAAACACAATCCGTCTATAGTTAAATACCCCTCATCAACGTATCTTCAGGTTAGATATTTCACTGCCCTATCGATATCCAGATGACGCACATTTAATCTCCTCTTACCTTCCTGGCTGTATATATTTGATATTTTCTTGATGAATTCTTCAACAAATGAATAAAGGTCTATTATTTTGGAACCCTTCTTGGATGGAATTCTTTCTATCACAATGTAATCGGTATCAACCGGTTGACGATAATATAATGACGAGAGAGTAGTCCTGGGAAATAATGAGACAACACTCCTCGTGAAATATCAACAACAGGTTTAGAGATGGCGAGGAGATGCCATCGTACCAGCACAGCAAAAATGGTCTACTGACGGAAATCGTATGCGTAAACAACTCTTAAAGAATTCTTTCTTCAACCAATCAGAAGAAAGTAAACAAAAATACGACGTACGAACGAACCATATCAACTCAAAGGTATATATTCTCATTAGACAACAACAACACAACAACAAACAACAACAAAAACAACAAAATAACATATAAAAATCTTTATTACAATGAAGATAAGTCCATCGCTAGATACTACATCTAGAGAACAAGCGTTTAAAACTTATTCTTAAATCGCCTACACC
>JABUQX010029039.1:12500-29897 GCA_015478945.1 Trachelipus rathkii
CTGTCAAGAATTATCTTTTAGGGGCCATAATGAAACAAATGAATCAAATAATCGAGGAAATTATGTAGAACTTCTGCAGTTGATGAGCCGGTATGATGAAAAATTAGCAAATCACCTATCAACAGCGACAATTTTCTCTGGAGTTTCGAACAGAATTCAAAATGATTTAATTGAATCAATTCAAAATGTAATTCTTAGGGAAATCCATTCTGAAATTTCTGATGCAAAATTCATTGCAATTCTCTTAGACGAGACATCAGACGTATCAAATATTTCACAGTTATCTACTGTTTTACGATACCTTACAAAAGAAAACGAAATAGTAGAAAGATTCCTTGGTTTTACAGACGTAAGTCTTGACCGTTCGGCAGATGCTTTAGCTCAACATGTTTTTCGCTGCATAGAAAATATTAAAGGTGAAAGTAAATTAATTTCTCAAACCTATGATGGAGCTGCTACCATGGCAGGCCATCTTCATGGTTTACAAAGTAAGGTAAAGGAAAAGTATCCATCTGCAGTTTTTGTACATTGTTGTGCACATGTGTTGAATTTAGTTTTATCTCAAGCATGTGGAAGTATTAAGGAATGTAAGTTATTTTTCACGGTTTTAAGTGGTTTAGGAAGTTTTTTCGCTAAATCGCCTAAAAGGACAAGTGCACTTGATGCTATAGTTAAAAGAAGGTTTCCAAAAACCGCACCAACTAGATGGAATTACAGTTCTCGCTTAGTTCATATTGCCAAAGAAAATAGATCTTTATTGATTGAGTTATTTGATGAAATAATTGATAATGTAGAGAAATGGGATGGAATAACTATCAATTCCGCAATTGGATTCAAACACAAATTAGGTGATTTTAAATTTAATTTTCTACTTGAAGCATTTAGTGAAATATTTTCCTTTACTGATGTTTTATTTAATGTCCTTCAGTCAAAAAGTTTGGATATTACTTATTGTGCTAATGAAGTTAGGAAAACTACTAAATTGATTGAGGAAAAACAAGATCTTTTCTCTAAAATATATGACAATGTTAAAGGAAATTTTCCATCAGAAAAAACATCATGATTACTATAGAAATCTATATAATAACATCATTCAAACAGTTGTGAATCAACTAAGAAGAGTCAGATTTAAATCTCTGGAAGATCTTGTTTTTATAGAACTATTAAACAGTCATAATTTTAAACAATACGCAAAAGATTTTCCTAAGAAACCTTTCGAGTCTCTAACCATAATTTACGGAAGCCATTTTGACAAAATTCGACTGCAGAACGAATTGATAGTTGTGTATTCTTCGGATGATTTTAGAAATAAAAGTATTGTACAACTAATAAAACACTTCCAAGACAATGAACTTTATGAAGTTATGCCTGAATTTTTTAAACTTTGCCAGCTCATTGCTACGATACCATCTACAACAGCAACAGTAGAAAGAAGCTTTTCTGCATTGAAAAGAATTAAAGTATATCAGAGGAATACAACAAGCGAAACTCGATTGTCAAGTATTTCAATGATGTCAATAGAAAGGAACCTTCTCTTGAAGTTAAGAAATTCAGAAGATTTTTATGAAGGAATTATAAAAGAATTCATAAAAAAGGAAAGGAGGATGGAATTATATATTCAAAATAAGGTAGGTCAATAAATAATAATCTAAAGACATATATATATAATATATATATATATATATATATATATTTATATATATTATATATATATATATGTATATATATATATATATATATATATATATTATAATATTATATATTATATATATATAATATTTATATATATATATATATATATAATATATATATATAATATATATATATATATATATAATATATATATATATATTATATATATGATAATATATATATATATAATATTAGTATATAAGTATATATATATAGTAAATATATATATATATATATTATTTATATATATATACTATTAGTATATATATATATAATATATTATATTATTATATATAGTATAATATATTATATATATATAGTATATAATATATATATATATATAGATATAGGGATATTATTTATAATATATAATATATATAGTTATAGTTCATATTTATTGCAGGAATAAGTGGGTCATGCACGCCCTGAATAGTATATATAATATGATATATATAATATATATATATATTATATTATATATATATATGATTGATATATAGTCTGTGTTAAGTTTTATATATATATAATATAGTTATTGATTATATATATATATATATATATATTATTTTATATATATATATAATATATATATATATATATATATTATATATATATATATATATATATATATATATAATATATATATATATATATATATATATATATATATATATATATATATATATATATATATATATATATATATATATATCTTATATATATATATAATATATATATATATATATATATATAGTATATTATATATAATATATATACTATATATATATTATATATATATTATATATATATATATATATATTGTCAGAGTGAGTTGCAAAGTGGAGGACTACCAAAAGGCACAACAGCAGTTATAAGTTTGGCTGGTCAAAATGTCTTAGATCCAACAAGAGGTTGGTCACCAGGGTTCAAACAAAATGTTTGGGCCTCAAGAGTGCATACAACAAAGTAATTATTATTATTATTATTATTATCATTATTATTATTATTATTATTATTATTATTATTATTATTATTATTATTATTATTATTATTATTATTATTATTATTATTATTATTATTATTATTATTATTATTATTATTATTATTCCGTTTGTACAAACGGACTCCCACTATGTCCAACTTGATTCTTTTTAAGGCTGCAGCAGCCCGTTCTCGGTGTATTAACCGTCGGACGAGAAGACAATATTTCCATGACTACGCCTCTACCGTGAATTCTTCCACGCCTTTGTCTTCTGTATACAAGGTTGTGCGTAAAATCTCTCGGAAGCACCATCTTGATCCACCTATACTCCTTACATACGGCCCACAACCCTCTGATGTTCTCTCTGATCCAGGGATTGTTGCTGATGAGCTGGGTTTTCACTTTGCTTCCTGCTCCAATGGATCTAGATATCCAGAACCTTTTCGATCGGTTCGTTTACAAGCATCCCCTCCGGACTTTTCTGTTTCCGCTGGAGAGGACCCTTTTTATAACAGACTCTTTACGAGGGTGGAATTTCAAGAGGCATTAAAGCTCTGTAAGGACGGTGCTCCTGGCCCTGAAGGTATTTCCTTCCAGATGTTGAGGCATGTTCATCCATCGGCCTCGGCTTTTCTCCTCAGCCTGTATAATAGAATCTGGGTGGAGGGTGTCTTCCCTCCTGTGTGGTTGACAGCTTATATTGTCCCAATTCCGAAACCTGGGAAGGACCCAACTTCTACTGACAACCATCGACCCATCTCCTTAACTTGCAACACATGCAAGTTGATGGAGAGAATGGTGGCTTCCCGTCTCGTTCCTACATTGGAGCAGCTACACGCATTTTCTGACAATCAATTTGGTTTTCGGCATCATCGCTCTACTCAGGATCCTCTCCTTCGTTTGGACCATGATGTACGTGAGTCTCTCGCTTCGCATAAATTGACCCTGGCCGTTTTCTTTGATCTGGAAAAGGCATACGACTCCACATGGAGGGTGGGGGTTTTGCGAAACCTTCACTCCCTGGGCCTCCGGGGACAACTTCCCCTCTTCCTTCAAACCCTGATGTCTGATCGTTCATTTCAGGTCCGGTGTGGCACCACTCTTTCCAGGCATTTTGTCATGGAAGAAGGGGTTCCGCAAGGCAGTGTGTTGAGTGTATTGCTTTTCGCAATAGGCTTCAACGGAGTGGTCGATACCATCCCCGACTCTGTCCGTTGTTCCCTCTATGTGGATGATCTTGCTATGTATGTCACTGGGGCTAAACTCCCTTGCTTGGAGCGTCAGCTTCAACTGGCCATCGACAGAGCCACGTCCTGGTGCAGTGCGCGTGGTTTCAAGTTCTCCACTTCCAAAACGAAAGCGATGCTTTTCCGAAGAAACCCCCGTCGCGGTGGACGAATTCCGTCCCCTTTACTGCACCTGTATGGTTCCCCCATCCAGGTGGTACCGACGGTGAGGTTCTTGGGTTTGTTGCTTGATGATCGCCTTTCATACCTTCCTCATATACATCATCTTAAAACTAGTTGCCGCCGATCTCTTGACCTCTTACGGCACCTCACCTCTAAGTCTTGGGGTGCGGACAGAAAGTCACTGCTGCGCCTCTACATCATGCTCGTGAGGGCTAAATTGGATTATGACTGTGCCATCTATGGGCAGACCTTCCAATCGTATCTTCGCCTCCTTGACCCTATTCAAAACGAGGGTCTGCGCATTGCAACGGGTGCATTTCGATCATCGCCTAAGGAGAGTCTGGAGGTGGAGACTGGGATAATGCCCTTGTCCCTGCGAAGAGAGCAGCTTATGTGCTCTTTATTCCTTCGTATTCAGGTCCCTGCTTCTTCAGCCTTGTCACCCTTACTAGAGAGATTCCTCCGCATTCCTGCATATTGGCCGTTCGCTGGGGTTGTGACTCCTATTTTTGATTTCCCTTGGCCTTGCTTTTCAATCGGTTTTGGGCTACAAATTTTGGACGACGCCTCAATATAGCGAAATGGAATTTCTCCTCCCCCCCCCACTGTCTGTTTCGGGATCCAGTCCTTCACCAAGGCTGACACACATCCGGCGACGTTGAGGGGTTCCTTTCTGGCTCATAAACTCAATAAATGACTCAACACCTGTCTACACTGATGGCTCCAAAACGGTAGGCGGAGTGGGAGCGTCAGCTGTCTTCCCAGATCTTTCGCCATTTCCACACCCTACCTACCTATACTTCCATCTTTTCAGCTGAAGCTGAAGCGCTGATTTTGGCTGTGGGCAGATTAGCACACCTTACCATCCGAACGGTTCGTATACAATCTTCTCGACTCTTATGAGGCGCTCTTTGGCTCGCCCGAAAATCGATCAAACAAGGAAGCCTTTGGTTTCCATCTTCCAAAAGTTCATCGGCTCTTGTCAATTGAATGGGGAGGGGCATTGAGTTTTGTTAGGTCCCTTCCCATGTGGGTGTTCCGGGGAACGAGAGAGCTGACGGAGGCCAACCGTGCTGCCGCCGGCAGGGTAACTAGCAGACGGTTCCTTCCACTGAATATACTGTTGGGACACCTCCCTGCGACTGATTTTTACGCATGTGTCCGTCAGGGTTTCCTCTCCTGCTGGGAGACTTGTAGGGCGGAGGATTTTCGTGGCGCCAAGCTGCGGAATGTTAAACCTCGTTTAGGTCACTGGCCGTCCTCTTGTAAACGGAGTCGCCGCCAGGTGGTGGTTCTCGCCCGTTTACGAATTGGACATACCAATCTCACGCATGGCTTTCACATGGTGAGAGAGCAACCCCCATCCTGTTCGTTTTGTTCTTCGTGTGATCCTCTTACTATAGCCCATATATTTGTGGGTTGCGACGCAGTCTTAGCCATCCGACTCCAGTTTTTCCCTGACATACTTAACATTCATTCCGGAAACGCCTTGCTCAAATTTTATCTGACTCTCACCATTTTCGAAGTGACAAAATTTTTGCGTTCCTCCATGAGCTGAACATCTTTTATCGAATGTAAACCTCTTGTTCCGTTAATTTTTTTCCTCGTTCTTTGTAGGGACTTCCCCTGTTGTTAGTTTTGCTGACACGGTATAGCCGCTCTTTTTGCGCGCAGTGGTGGTCCTTGTACACATCCTCAAAAATATTATTATTATTATTATTATTATTATTATTATTATTATTATTATTTTATTTTTATTAAGTTTATTTAATTGTCTATTAAAATTATAAATTTAAATTTTAAAATTATTATTATTAGTTATTATTATTATTAATTATTTAATTTGATTAGATTATTATTATTATTATTATTATTATTATTATTATTATTATTATTATTTTTATTTTTATTTTTATTTTTATTTTTATTATTATTATAATTATTATCGTAAGAACATACCCTAAGAAGTTCAGGGACAGGAAGAAGCCTCTGGCAACCCAGGACATAATCCAAGCTTAAAGATATTGTCAAAAATATTTAGCCCGATACCAATTAAGCAGATCCAAATACTTGGCTACTCTTTTATAACACTACAACCAACCTCCCAGTTCTTAACACATTCGGTTAAGACAAGAATGGGATACAACATAATGTAATCAACAGCTACCACCCCGGCAAAGTTAAATATGCATTTTTTTTATACTGCAGCCATACTAATTAGGGAAAGATTCCATCAAAATAAATATAAAACTAATAAAAACAATGCATATGCTTAGACAATACCCAAATCATTCATTCTAAAATTAACTATTGTTATATACTCTGTTACTGAAGAAGTACTTTCTTAAATCCAGTCTAAATAAATTCTTTTTTATTTGCTTATGACCTTTAGTTCTTCTATCATAGTCTAGTATAAGAATTTTACTCTCCTCAACTTAGTTGGGAGATGAGAAAATTTTATAAACTTGAAATCCTAACTCCTATAAGAAATCTCCCTTCCAAATGAAAAATTCCTAGTTCTTTACTAAAATCTAAATAGATAACATCAACTGGCACCCCTTTGTCAACACTCAGTAATATACTCCATGAATTCCAAAGGTTTATCTGGACATGATGTATATAATTAATTACCTGATAAGTTTTTTTATTCGAATTTTTAGTATTCTTTCCAAATCTTTATTACAAATGATGATGATGCTTAAATTAATTGGCCTATAATTTCCTAAATCATCTTTACTATCTTGTTTTTCAATATAGGTTAGGTACAACATACGTTATTTTCCAATCCTCAGACAGCTCACAATAAGTAAGAGACCTGTTGAATATTAATTGTAAAGCATATGTAATACTACTACTACAACCGTCCCTTTTGATTCTACCGTTAATAAAGAACTGCAGATTTATTTATGTCAATTTGATCGAGTATTGTTAATGTCCTTAACCTTAATTTTAAGGTATATAAGACTCTAAAACCCGACCATTGAAACTTTCATTCAAAGTTATCATCCACTCTTTCACCTGTGAATACTGAACCAAAGAGTGTGTTAAAAATATTTACCAAATCTGCATCCGAATTAACCACTTGATTATCTAAGTGGGTCAAAAAAAAATTATTGTTAAACTTATTAAAGCTAAAATATTTTATTAGATCCTTGTTACAGTTTCTTACTAGATTAAATTAAGATTGTCTCTTAAAAACTCCTTATTACCCGATTAAATTTATTCCCAACTTTCCCATAAGATTCTTTAAGTCTGTTTTCCTGTTACTTTCCTTGATTCTTTTAAAGAGACTCTTCCTTTCCTTTATTTTTCTCTTATCTCTCTACTCCACTAGTTAGGTTTTCTATTTCTAGCCCTAACTCTGAAATACTATGATTAGATGTTTTCTAAAATAAACTTAAATTTCTCCCACATTTCGAAGTAGTTTTGATTTCAAAATTTCCTATTCCAATTAATGTTTTCAAGTAATGCTAGAAATTTATAATCTTCAATTTGAACCACAAATCTGCACCCTATTTTCTATTAATGATGGTTGATGTATGCTGCACTTCAGTTAAACCGAATTATATTATGATCACTATATCACAAAATTTTCTCAACTCTAACTTTGCTAACCAAAGATTTATCATTAATTAACCAAGTCCAGTAAAGCAGGGTGTCTTGTCGTTTTGGTAACAATCTGAATTTTAAAATTATTTAATAAACAGTCAACGAATACCGAATTATCATGATTGTCGGTTTAAAGTATCCCAATCCAAACTTAAAAGTCATTAAATCATAATGAAGATCTTTAAATTTGGGAAATTTAAAATGTGGTTAATACTCGTGAGACACAAATTACAGTTTATCTACAAAACAGGTCAAAATTCAAACTCTATTCACTAACATGATACTATCATTGTAATGATAGTGTTACAAGATATGCCACTGTACCAGATGATGATGGTAGGATAGGAGCATTTTATAGAGATCCTGTTCAGAGTCGCGAATTGAATATAGCAATGATAAGCGAGACTGAGGCAGTAGCTACAGTGAAAAGGAAAAAAGCAAAATTCCAACCTTCCAGATAGGAAAGTAAACGCTTAATTAAAAAGACAAAAGTAAAAATTTTAAATTTAACTGAATTATTTTGTAAAATTTTTAAGAATTTATTAATTATTAATTTTTATTATTTTTTTTTATATTTTATATTTTTTATTATATTTTATTTTATTTCTCTTATATAGACCATAATATTTATGCTACTTGCGGCATTAATTGTGCTCAATGTTTAAGGGAGATCATTATAGCGGACGATTTGGATATACTTTCATTTGTACTTTGGTATATTTCACATGCGATCTTTTCAAGTTCTATTCTCACGTTGAAACTTGAAATCACTTTCAACATATCTGGAGTATATGCTCATTTGTTATTTGGTATTTGCTCATTTGTGTAAAAGGATAGGTTTGAAAGTAATAAGAGTAAGGTTATCGTTGTGAGTGAGGACAGTCCTCGGTGTGAAGTTATTTTAGATGGTGAGCAGCTAGAACAAGTGTCTGAGTTTAAATATTTAGGATATATGTTGGATGATAAGGGAACGGATGATGCAGAGTGTAGGAGGAAAGTTGTGAATGGCAGGAGGGTGGTTGGTGCAATTAAATCGTTGGTGGATGTAAAGGGACCAAGTCTTGAGTGCGCTAGGGTCTTACATGAGGATGTTGTTACCAGTGTTAATGTATAGTAGTGAGACTATGGACTGGAAAAAGAGGTATAGATCTAAAGTGCAATGTTTTCAGATGGACAATCTTAGGAGCGTGTTAGGTGAGAGAAGAATTGATAAAATGAGGAATGAACATATTAGAAAGTTGTGTGGTGTGAAGAAAGGAATAAATGAGAATAAATGAAAGTACGTTGAGATGGTTTGGTCATGTGGAAAGGATGGATGATAGTCGGTTGGTTAAGCGGATGTATAGTGGTGAGTGTGCTTGGAATTGACCGGCTGGGAGACCGAATAAAAAGCTGATTGAGTCAGTAAAGGAATGCCTGGAGGAGAGAAATGTAAGTTTGGCAGAGGGGATAAGAAAGGTGCATAATAGGAGTGAATGGCATGGTTTTGTAAGGGGGTATGGTTGTGGCCCACCTGGGCCAAGGCCCAAGGGATGAACCCCACACTGACGAGATGCCATAATTAGGGTATGTCGTGGTCCCGTGAAGCTCGGGTGGATTTTCTGACTAATAGGTCTAAAGGGAGCGGTAAGGCTGGGCTTTCTTTTCGACTTGTGTCATGTTCTGCAACTACTTTTCTGTTTCCGGTGCATGGTACGCACCTTACCCCCAGTCTTTGGGAAAGAAGGTGGATGATGATGATGATGATGCTCATTTGTTGGTGAATGTTTTATTTTCGATATCAAATTTGATGCTGTAAAAGTAATCAGGGATTTGTGAAACGTACTCTGAACAAATTAAATGGATCAGACAGTTAACTTGTAAGAAACAAACGGAGCTTAACTCTGAACTTAGCATGTAATATAATGAAAAATAATATTTGGTATATTGTTAAGAAAGAGACTATAAATTTTCTGGTATACACCATTTTAAAACTGAATTTATAGTTTGAAATTTGAAAGCTTATGCCACTTTATTGAAATAAATTATTTTTTATTTGGTTTATAGGTATTTAGCGGACGCCATCAAAGAAGCAGATGTTAAACCGAAAGTATTTGTTTCAACGTCAGGAGTTGGTAAGACATTTTCATCTATTCTAGTATTTAAATAACTGTTTCTTTTCTTATAAACTTTAAACCCCTTCCTCTAAATGACTTATTTATCGTTAACTATAACTTTAAACTTACCCTTCCCTCTAAATGACTAGTGGGCGTTAATCAATTAATTTTGCTGGTCGAGCTCGTATATCACGATTAATAATGTTTGTTTAATAATACTTATAATTATAAATATGTTATTGTGTATATCACGATTAATTATGTTTGTTTAATAATACTTAAAATAGATTTAATTTGATAGAACTTAAAATAGATTTAATTTGAGAGGGATAACTTAAAAGTTTTAGGATGTCTTTTTTTTTTGGTAAAATTAAACCACTTTTTAGTTGACCCTTTTTTTTAGTTTGCTTAAATTAATTTTTATTATGATTTTTATTAATATAGTATATGTAGTTTGTAGTAATATAGCTTAAGAGTTGCTACCTTTCTACTGTCTAATTAAAATCTACTGTAACATCTATAAATTTAAAGTTAAAATCTTCCAAATTCAAATGGTAGCTATATGATTTTTCATAACTTATATATATTGTTTATTTGATAGTATTATTAATTATATTTATTTTTTTTTCATCTGAACAAAGGCAACTCTCCGACGTCTCTAGAGAAATATGTAACCATCATAACAACAACATACAATAAATTATTCTTTCATTTCTTCTATAATAATAATTACATAGTAATAATAAT
This sequence comes from Trachelipus rathkii, assembly GCA_015478945.1. NCBI lineage: Eukaryota > Metazoa > Arthropoda > Malacostraca > Isopoda > Trachelipodidae > Trachelipus > Trachelipus rathkii. Next base: position 23,036 of record JABUQX010029039.1, read on the forward strand.
TATAACCATTTATAATTATCATATTAATAATTTTCATGCAATAAACATTTATACTCTAATACACATCAAACAATAGAATCATATTAATGTAAAAATACTGTTATCACAATTATATACCAATATAATTATTTATATTTTTATTATTGTTTAGCTTTAAATTAGTTAATATATATATCATAATAGAAAGAGTAGAATAATAATAATAATATGGTTATAATAATTGTTCTTAATAATAAATATTAGTATAATAAATAAATATAAAGATTAAATAGATTCTTTTGGAAAGAATATATGAACATGATTCAATAATATTATGCATATTAAAGTTAATAATTACTTTTATAACCTCTGCTTTATAGATACACTATTATCAATTATTATATATTTAAAAATTAAATGTATAAAAATATATATAGATTAGTGAAATATTACTAATAATACTAAAAATTAATATTTAAATATTTAATAATATTATATAAAATGTGATATTTAAGATTTATCTCACCTACTACTTAATTAAAGAGATCTTATTTGAAGAAATAACATTTTTATAATTTGAAAATTATTTAATATAATATTATAATAAAATGTAAGGAAAAGCGTTTCACCAATATAATAAGTTATGAAAATGTTAAATATGTCTAGTACTTATCTTTATTTTTATATTTTTTCTAATATATTGATAATTTAATAGTCTTCCAGAAGGAACTTATTTAATTTTAATTATGTTATTTTAAAAATTGATTTACATTTATTTGTTTATATTATTTTTGTTTAAAACACTTATGTATAATTTTATTTGATTTGTCAACTATTTAATGGATATAAAATTTTGTCTTTTTAAGTTCATTATTCTCCATTTTATATTTTCATCTTATTAAAACTGGTTTATAATTATCCAATGTATTATTGAATAGCTTTTTTTAAGAATAGTCGTTCGTGTATTATTTTCATTACTTTTTTGCGTAGTTTAATGTGTTTTTTATAAACTTTTTCTGTTCATATTAAAATAAGTAAAAATGAGTTATAATTTCTAATAAAAGTCAATTGTATTTCCGATGTGATTCTTTTTAGCACTCTATATTCTAAACATTGTATAAGTACATGAACTGTTATTAGTAGTGAAAATTAGAATGAGCATCTCTAATTACTTCCTTATATAGCCTATAGACTTGATGTTACGAAAGTAGTAATTAATAAAGATGATGGTAAGTTTTTAATAATTTATTATATTAATATTAAATATATATATAATTATTTATATAGTATATATTATTAATATAAATTATATATAGAATAATAAATATATATTATTATAATATAATATATTATATATATTAATAATTATATAATATTAATATACTATATATAATATAATATTATAATTAAATATTATATATAATATAATATATATATTAATATAAATATATAATATATATATATATATATATTAATATATATTATGAATCCATACATATAAATGATATTCCATTCAATAAAAGCCTATAATCATAACCTAAACTACCAATATATACTATTACATAAATCAACACATATGCAATAAAAATAATATACTATATAAATAATAATATATAATAGCTTACCCTTTATAATTCTATTATATTCAATAAACAGCACTATGTAAGCTATAATAATCCAATATAATAACCTAAATACAATATTTATTCTTTATCTCAAATTAGGTGAAATAAGGGAAATTCACTCCCTCCATCTAATCGTTTTCATTTAGCTCTAATTCCTCAACTCTCCGGTAGCCTCCAGACCTCTGATTTTAACTTCTGGTTAAATGAAAATTCATAAATTCTCAAAAAAAAAAAAAAAGTTAATTAGCTGACATGTTCGTCCAAGCGGCTGGTAAAGGGTTAAATAAGTTATTGACAGGAAATCCATATAAAATATAAGTATTTCAATCTTCCCTACAGCACTCAATCAACTAATTCCCCATATAAATCCTAACAGTTACCTACTTACACTAATTATATATATTAGGGAGTACTTAATTACTTAGACTCTCTTTCATAATTACCACATCACGGTAAACTGTACACATATTACTACAATAAACCACAGTAATAAGTTTATCTGTTACAATCACAACTTATTCCCCAAATCTCAAAATCAAAAATCTAAACATAATCCTCCGCTTCCCGTTATTGATCCATTATATTTATCACCAGTATAATAATTTATCATCTATGTAACCTATGCAGAGATTATACCAATTCTTTTACCTTTCTCATCTCTAACACAATTAATAGACTCATCTATAAGCATCCTATCCTAAATGAAACCTTATCATTACAAACATTTAATATTATTCCTATACTGCCACGATATACCGTCAAAACCCACACACATTCCACTTTCACACCTCTTACATATACTAATAGAGCCATAGTTATAGCAGAGGTTTTGGAACTTGAATCCGAAAGACATTTTCGCCTTTTGATTGAGCGATGATGCACGCAGTTACGAAAAAGCTAAAAATCCCATCTGTGAAATTATTAATATTCTATAAGAAATAACAGATTCCCACTTTTATTCTCAATTATTCTTACCTTTATACACAGCGCTATTCTTTTCAGAAAAGCTTATCCTATTCTCATATATATAATAAAATTGTAAGTCACAACCAATACACTACATCCATTATACAACCTTATTAAATACTTAACTTTACCACAACTACTAGTATCATCATCATATATTACTAACCTAACACTACCTACACCATACCTACCTATCGACCCTAGAATCTTCTAATTCAGTATCACTAATATATCCTCTATTATATTCAATCACCTCACACCCATCTACTTTTCCTCAACAACTTTACATCACCTACCCGACCCATATACTATATACTAACCTAATATTACCCACCCTACCTAGAACTTCCTTATATACCTACACTAATATTACTATACCACTACACTCACACCTACCTTACTCCCTAGTACACTACTTATAACAATTATAACTACACCTATAACCCACCCTTACATACCTACACCATACTACCTATACTTACCACACTATTATAACTATACCCCTAAAAATCCCCAATATATACCTTATCAACTCACACCTACTATACTACTAAATACTTTATACCTATACCCCCATACCCAATATACCTACTATCTAATCCCATTACATACATACTACACTACTACTACTATAACTCCCCCAACTACCCCTATACATAAACCGTCACACTCCTACCCTACTACCTACTTACCCCACAACCATACACTACCTCACTATCATATACTACCCATACCTACCCCCCTATCACCCCCCTACTCATACCTACTATCTACTACTCACTACTACTCCCCTATACCTCACTATCACCCTCTACCCCTCACTACTACTACTATATACCTACACTATATTCACCCCCCCCCCTACCCACTATCCTCTCCTACCATCATCTCACACCACTACACCTACCCCTACTCACCTCCCATATAACTACCCTCCTCACTACTAACCTATACCATACCATCACCCTATACTACCCTCACCACCTATACTAATATACTACCCCTACAATATAACTACTATCTATACCTCACCCCCCTAGATATAATACTACACTACTATCATACCTCACCTATATCACCCTCTACCTACTAATAACCTACCCACTACTAACTATACTACCTACTACTACCTATACTATACCATATATATATATATATATATTACTACCCCTTACTACTCACCTATACTAACCCTATACATATTATAACCCTACCACTATACTATACACTATATTCACCCCTCACCCCCTACCCACCCCTACTCCTATCACCTCATATATATCTACTACCTATATACTACTATCACCTCATATCATTCATACTACTTCATACTCCCCCCCCTCATACCATACCCTCACCACCTCCATACCCACACTACCTACCCTCACTAACACCACCTCATCAGCCCCTACCACCCTACCCTTACACTACCCTACTACTCACCTCACCTATCACTACCCATCACCCTCACCTCACTCACTACCTACCCTATACCACCCTCCACACCTGCACCTCACTACCCCCCTACTCATACCCATCAACACCCTACACTCTACTACCTCCCTAACTACTCCTACTATCACAACCACTATACCACCTACCTACCTAACTACCCATACCATCTACCACTACCCTACCCCCCCGCCCCTACTCACTATACCCCTACAACTCACCCCATCCCCCACCTCATATCATACCCCCCCTATACACCTCATAACCCTATATACCTACCACTACCTAACCCCTACCACCTACCCACTCATAACCCCTACCCCTCACTACCCACTACCTACCCTACCCTACCCCCACTACTACTCATACCCCACACATACCTACCCACCTCACCACTCACCACCTACACACCTCTACCTATCACCTACCTCCACTCACCCAACCCCCTATACCTATATATACCTACCACTACCCACTATCACTACCCCTACTCCACTACATACCTACTCCCTCGTTATTCCTCCTTGGCAAGCAAGCCGGATGACACCCCACCTACCCTACACACCCCACCTCCCTACCTACCTCACTACCTCCCTACCTAGGTAGGAGCTACCTACCCCCTACCTACCCTACCCCCCACTCATCACCCTATACCCCCCTCACCCTACTCACTAACTCACCCACCCACTCACCCTCTATACACCTACCCCACCACATACCCCCTATACCCCCTACTATACTCAATATCATCACCCTATCACCCCACCACACCACTCACCACTACACTATACCTCATCACCTATACCACTCACCCTACCCCTCACCCTAGTCACCTCACTATACCCACACTACCTAACCTCACCCTATCATACCCTACCCATCACCACCTACTCATGACTCACTATATCAACTAACAACTCACCCTACTATACCCCCCCCCCTTCACCACACTCCACCCCCTCACCCTACTCCCACCTATACCCTCACTCACTCACTATACCCCTAGACTACCACCTATATACCCAATCACCTACCAATCATCACCTATACTCCCACCCCTCCGAGACCTACTATCCCCCTACCCTCCACTACTACCTACCCCCCCCTACTACCACTCATCACCCCTACATACTACACCACTCCCCTACCTCACCCCTACCCTCACCCACGATGTGGAGAAGGACTGCTACTCCAACCTCCACTACTACTACTACCTACACCATATCCAAAAATAACCCCTTACCTACCCTACCCTCACCTCACCTCCCCTGCCCCCTACTCCCTACTCCCTACCTATCTACCTACCCTCACTCTCTACCACACCTCACCTACCCCTCAACTCATACTCATCACATCACCCTTACCACCTCACTACCCTATCACTCCACCCACCATCATACCCCCACCCCCTCATCACTCACTACTCACTCACCCCCCTACCCACCTACTACTATCACTACCCCCGGCGCCTCACACCCTCCTACCCCCACCCACTACCTCCACCCTCCTATCCCTTCCACCCTCCACCCTCCACCCCCTATCCCCTCCACTACCTCACCCTACCCTCAACCACCCACCCCCACCCTTACCACCAGATCCTCCAATCTTCGGAACTACTACTCACCCACCCACCCCTACCCTACCTACCTCACCTACCTACCCTCCCCACCCTACCATCCACCCCGCGATACCTATATTCAGGTGTTGACCTAGGACTTTAAGTGCACACAGAGTAGAATGATGAGGTAAGTATGAATACCGGATAACTTCAGGACACTTATTGAGTGTCCTCCACAACACCGAAATTTCGGGAGTTCTCTAGGGCTTCTCTTGGGGCCCGTGTAAGCTGAGATGCGGTCCTGCGTGGTAGAGTATTTGGGATGTTCGTAATACACAAAACATATCAAATTCACACGTCCTCGAACTATAACATGGAATAACTCTATATTCAATTTAAGATATTTGGTACTATTTTTAGAAACTTTCCTTTCTCACTCAATAAACAGTCACAGCAATTTATAGAGCCAACAATATAGATTTATTCGAGAAGACTGAGAGAGGGCGAAAATCGTGGTCAGTCTGTCACGAGACTCTCACCATACTAATAAGGCGCATTATTATTGGACATTATTAGCCAAACGTTTCCGAAATTTATAATAGAGGAGGACTTGATTAGAGTCTGCACTAGTGAGGATGAAATGACCCATACACAAGGTTGTGTTAGCATTGAACCATTTACCAGGGATGTATTTTGTGCCCCTGTGACTATAATCAATTGGCAATGTTTAGTTGTGAAGTAGAAGAAACAGCTTAAATGACACGAAAACATAGGTTCAATACACCGACAATAATGATTACAGAAATTTCACTGGAATTTTTCGTTTATAGACGGTAAGATCATTCAGTTATATACGTTGGGCAAAAATATTGCACAACCCTCACAGCGAGAGGAGAGACGCTAGGCTATTGCGCCAAGCATTTGACAAAGGCTAAAACACAGACATAACTATCAAAGATTAGTAAAGACGTAAGGACGTCAAGACGTAAGGACGTGTCCTTATATTTCATCACTACGTGCTGGTATATAAACAATAAATACGAGAAAGTAGTCCGAAAAGAGGCGTTGAACAATAAGTGCCTCACTCATATAATTCTACATAATATAATACGCTGCGGAAGTGCAATAGACATAAATTGGGGAATGGATTATGCAGTTATCAAAAATCCAAGTACTGAGCCATTGACAACAAGCACTAAAACAAGCAGTAACGTGAAGTACAGCCTCACGCCCAAGGATCCCCTCATGCGGGAAGAGTCTATATAATTTAGAAGTGACATTG
>JABUQX010029040.1:0-7500 GCA_015478945.1 Trachelipus rathkii
ACTGTGGTATGAGCTTCCTTAGCCGACTTTTGGTGTGTGAGTCTAAATTCTAATGGTTAAATTTAAGTTTGAAAAAGGTCAAGAGGTGTGTGTGGTTGTGACGTATGGTCCATCTGAGAGAAACGTTGAAGAGAGTACGATTTTTTGGGATAATCTGAATGATGTTCTGGATAGGGTGAGTAGGAGCTTCAGATTGATAGTTTTAGGGGACCTGAATGGTTGGATAGGTGATCAAAAAAAGGGATGGTATAACAGGTGGTTTTGGGGTGGCGGGAGAAAATGAGAGAATATTTAGGGAGAGATGGGTGATTTCTGTGAGAGAGAGAGGCATAATAATGTAAAAATGCATACTTTGTTTAAAGACTCGTTTCAAGTATACTTGAGTTGGTCTATGTAGAGATGGTATCGAAGTGAAAGTATGATTGATTTTGTGTTGGTGAAGAAGTTGAAGTATGTGTTGGATGTTAAATCAGTTAGGGGTTTAGGAATGGGATTATCGGATCATTATGTTGTTCTATGTAAAATTAAGTTAGTGGGGGCTTGGATGGAGAGGAAGGTGATACGAAAGGAAGTAGGTAAAATTAAGAGTGAGAAGTTAAGTGAGCAAGATAATAAGGATAAGTATGTAAGAGCGCTCGCTAGTAAATCGGTTGAATGTGAACAAGTTGATACTGAACAAATCTGGGGGCAAATGAAGGAAGCAATTGTTAGTAGTGCAAAGGAAGTATGTGGATGTGTGCTAAAGTAGGAAGTAAGAATGTTAACAGTGAATGGTGGAATGAAGAGGTGATGAAAGCGGTTAAACGTAAAAAAGAAGCGTGGTTGATGTACTAAAAGCAAATGATAGTTTCAAAAGAAAGATACTTGGAATTATATAAGGAGGAAAAAGAAATACTAAAAGGGTGTATACATAGGGGGGGGGAACATGTAAATGAACGGAAGTTTGGAAGGAGGATGAATGGGGACTTACAAGAGAAGGGGAAGCTCTTCTGGAGGGAGAAGGAAGCGCGAAGGTTAAGAATGAGAATAGGGGAATCTGCTTGCTCAGAATAATGAATAGGGATGGTGCTTTTGTAACTGATGAAGTAGGGTGTGAGAGGAGTGTGGAAAGAACACTTCGAGAATCTATACACAATATTAACAGTAATGAAGAGGTGATAGTGAATGTGTGTGGGTTTGATGGTGCAAGAAGGAATAGGTATTTTGGGGATGAGGTTATTAGTAAGGAGGAGGTAATGGGTAGAGTGAAAAAGTTGAAGAATGGTAAATCTGCAGGTATAGATGAAATTACTGGTGAAATGATCAAGAACGGAGGCGAGATGGTGATTGATTGGATTTGGAAGTTGTGTAATAAAGCGTTTATAGAGGGTATAGTTCCGAGGGATTGGAGGAGAGCAGTAATAGTACCCTTATATAAGGAGAGTAAAGGGGAAAAGGAAAAGGGAACTGTAAATTATAGGGAATCAGTTTGCATTGAGTGTTGTAGGGAAGGTATATGCTGGTATTTTGGTCGGAAGAGTGCGTCGAGTGACTGAAGGACTGATTGGTGAAGAACAAGGTGCGTTTAGGAGTGGTAGAGGATGTGTGGATCAAATCTTTACATTGAAACAAATGATTGAGAGAAAATGAGGGAGAAGAAGAATAAATTGTATTTAGGTTTTATGGATTTGCAACAGGCGTATGGCAGGTGTTAGTGATATATGGTATTGGTGGTAGGCTTCTGAATGGAATCAAAAGTATGTATGACGATAGTGAAGCGTGTGTAAGAATAAATGGTGTCAATGGTGATTGGTTTAGGATTAATAGCGGAGTAAGACAGGGTTGTGTTATGTCTCCTTGGTTATTCAATTTGTATATGGATGGGGTTATGAAAGAATTCGAGGTGGGGATGGCAGGAAATGGTGTTAGAATGAATGATGGAGAATGGAGAGAGTGGAGGGTGCCCTACCTATTATATGCGGATGATTTGGTTTTGTGTGGCGAATCTGAAGAGAGTTTGAGAGGATTGGTAGAGAGATTTGGCAGGGTGTGTAAAGAGAGGGTTTGAAAAGTAAATGTGGATAAGAGTAAGGTTACTTATGGTGGTGAGGGGGGCCCCCCCCTCAGTGTGAGTTATGTTAGATGGTGAGCAACTAGAACAAGTGTATACGAGTTTAAATATTTAGGGTTTATGTTGGATGAGGAACGGATGATGCAGAGTGAAGTAAAAAAGTTTCGAGTGGTAGGAATGTGGCTGCTGCAGTTAAACCTTTGAGTAAATGCAAGGGGACTAAGTCTTGAGTATGCTAGGGTCTTACATGAGGGGAGTATGTTGTTACCTGTGTTGTTGTATAGTAGTGAGACTATATGGTCTGGAATAAGAGGTAGATCTAAAGTCAAATGTGTTCAGATGGACAATCTTAGGGGTGTGTGTTAGGTGTGTGAGAAGAATTGATAAAGAGAGGAATGTACGTATTAGAGAGTTTGGTGTGAAATTGTGAAAAAGAGAAAAGGGGTAAATGAGAGAATAAATGAGGAATATGTTGAGATGGTTTGGTCATGTGGAAAAGGATGAATGATAGTCGGTTGGTTAGTAAAACGGATGTATAGTGGTGAGTGTGTTGGGAACCGACCGGCTGGGAGACCGAAGAGAAAGTGGATTGAGTCGGTGAACGAATGTCTGAAGGAGAGAAATGTGAGTTTGGCAGAGGCGAGAATAAAGGTGCATGATAGGAGAGAATGGCGGGGTTTTGTATGGGGGCATGATTTGTGGCCCACCTGGGCCAGAGGGATGAACCCTTAAATTGATGATTTACCATAGTGAGAAGTACATCTTTGAAGTCCCATGATGCTCAGGAGTGATTTTTCTGTGCAGCTGACGGCTCTCACTAATTAATAATTTACAAGAGGGCGGTAAAGGCTGGGCTTTCTTTTCGACGTTTGTCATGTTCTCCTACTGCTTTTCTTTTCCGATGCTTGTACAGCACATTACCCCCAATCTTGGGGCAAAGAGGAAGGTGAAGAAAGAAAAGAAAGAAAGAATATATATATATATATATATATATATATATATATATATATATATATATATATATATATATATATATACCTATATAGCGCCGTGAATGAGTCAATCTTCTCACGTGCTCACTATATAACGACTCACGACTCCTGAGTCATCAATTCCAAAATTCTGTCCTGATAACCTTATATATATATATATATATATATATATATATATATATACTATATATATATATATATATATATATATAACTATATATGCTATATATATATATCAACAACCATATATATATATATATAAAAAACATATATACATAAATATATATATATAGCACATATATATATATATATATATATACATATATATACTGTAATATATATATAATAATATATATATATATATATATATATATGCCTCTGCTCTACTCTACTTTGCTATACTCTTTCTGCTGCTCTTCTCACTGGGTGTTTTACTTCCGGGATTACCAATATTTAGGGGCCCTTAAAATAAGTTCTTTGATGTAAATTTGATTCTTCTTGGTTCTTGATGTAGGCCTCTATATAAGTTGGATAATGATTTAAAAATCATAAAAAAAAATGATTTATTCAATAAAATATAAATAACTAGTCTTCCCTTTATTGAGATTCTCTCTTTTTTTCTTCGTAAGTTCAATGAGCCGTCACGGCCTTTTCCTGTGTTAACCGCCTTGCCAACTTAATCTTTTGTAAATTATAACAGTCGCGGTGATAAGAAGATTGTTTCTTTTGGATTGGTTAGTCTCTTTATAATTCGGCATTCTTTTCTTCTTGGAGCAAGCAAGTGAGTCCAACTGTTTATGACGAGTAAGTGGGAGAGACTGACTAAATAAGTAAGCTGAGCAAGCCTTTTATACTTTTCAGCTTGAACGTAGGTTATAAATTTCGTTCGTATTTAAATAATTACATAAGTTCGAACATAAATACAAAATTAAAATTTTTGCGAATAGTTATAATTGAGAGTACTACATTACTTCCCACGCTAAACACGGAGTGAGAAAGTATGTTATAATAGTTATATAAGATATAAAAGCTAATCATCATTCAAATGTATGCATATTTGGGGGCATTCGAAAATGCGCACAAACATACAAAACATTTCAATGAAGAAATAATAAAGAAAATATATACATACAGTGAAAAGTACATTCACATGCAAGCATATCTGGTTATGTCCGTAGACATAAGCATACATACAAACATGTGAATGTAAGAGATTACAAAATATAAAATGGTATATAAACAAAATTAAAAATATTATACAATGAAAGGCACATTCAAATACTTAGCATATTTGATTATGTCCGTTAGACATAAGCAAATATACAAACATTTGAATGCAAGAAAATACAATTGTTATATAAAATATTAAAGATATCGCAAACAAGTTGGTATAAGAATGTCACTTAACGAGGAATCGTGTAACTATGACATTGGTGAGAAGATTAAATCCATACGTGAATATCTTGATTCATATAGGCCTAATGCGCGATCTTCATTTGAAGAGAAGCTCTGACACTTGGATGAGACAAACCTATGGAAATCTTGAAAAAGAACTTATATATATATATATATATATATATATATATATATATATATATATATATATATATATATATATATATATATATATATATATATATATATATATATATATATATATATATTTGTTTGTCTTACCGCTTTCCATTTATATTGCAGAGAGAGGGAGAGAGAGAAAATTAAATTTTTTTTTCGAAGCACTCTTTTAAACAAGACACTATAAACAGCTGCAGGCAAATAAATAACCTTTTTTATTTCAGCAAAATTTTTATAGAAAAAAATTAAAAAAAAAAAAATATAAAAACGCTTTTGAAAAATTTAAAATTGTTAAAAATGTTGGAAAACTGTATGATAATTATCGTTTTTGAGAAGAACGAAGGAGCTCTAGCGCTCCGAGGGAGCGTCAAAGTTGCCAAATGTCGATTTTTTTAACTAAAAGATACCCCAAGGGTAAACCACAAAGATGGACAGAGTCGGGGTTTCTCGGCCCACCCCGAAAAAGAAAATAATAATAAAAAAAATTTTCTCCAGAGCATAATAAAAAAATATTTGGAAACTCTTGCTCTCGTACTACTGCAGAAATGGAAGGTTACTCAGAGCGTACGCTGCCAGACCTAAGATGATACTAATATTTAAGGTGTTATTAATAAATATTAGAATAAAAAATTTTTTTTTTGTTTCATCGATGAAATTGCTTGCTGAAATCAAAAATGTTATTTATTGTATCTGTTATAATTTTTAGTTACATATATTGCTTTCGAGACGCTGGCAAATATATATATATATATATATATATATTTATGTATTTTTTTTATATTTCTTATATATATATATATATATATATATATATATATATATATATATATATATATATATATATATATATATATATATATAAATTCCCATCTCGCACTGAACTCTCAATTATGGAATTTCTGGCTTTCTGTAATTTAAGATTTCATTGATATTCATATATATATATATATATATATATATATATATATATATATATATATATATATATATATATATATATATATATATATATATATATATATATATATATATCTATACGTATATATAACTATCAGTGCTCTTTGTTACTAATATATAGGGACCCTTATAATAAGTTCTTTGATGTAAATTTGATTCTTCTTGGTTCTTGATGTAGGCCTCTATATGAGTTGGATAAAGATTTAAAAATCATTAAAAAAAATGATTTATTCAATAAAATATAAATAACTAGTCTTCCCTTTATTGAGATTCTCTCTTTTTTTTTTTCTTCGTAAGTTCAATGAGCAGTCACGGCCTTTTCCTGTGTTAACCGCCTTGCCAACTTAAATCTTTGTAAATTGTGGAGAGTCGATTCTGCTGTTCTGAAGTTTCTTTATAATTCGGCATTTTCTTCTTCTTGGAGCAAGCAAGTGAGTCCAACTGTTTATGACGAGTGAGTGGGAGAGAAATGGGTGAGAATTAGTAAGTTTTCTGACTGATTGAGTATCTCAACAAGGCGGGTTTATATATAATTTCATTTGGACTTATGCTAAAATTTTGCTTACGCAAATTTTAGCATAAGTTCGAACATAAATTAAAATTTTTTCGAAATTATAATTGAGCACTACATTACTTCCCACAACACAGAGTGAGGAAGTATGTTATAATAGCTATATAAGATATAAAAGCCAATCATCATTCAAATGTATGCATATTTGGTGGCATTCGAAAATGCGCACAAACATACAAAACTTTTCAATGAAGAAATAATAAAGAAAATATATACATACAGTGAAAAGTACATTCACATGCAAGCATATCTGGTTATGTCCGTAGACATAAGCATACATACAAACATGTGAATGTAAGAGATTACAAAATATAAAATGGTATATAAACAAAATTAAAAATATTATACAATGAAAGGTACATTAAATACTTAGCTAGTATATTTGATTAAGTCTGTTAGGCATTTTAATATACAAATATTAGGAAATACAAAACTTGACGAAAAATTGTGTAAATTCGAAAGTGATGAGTATATCGTAAAAGTCTTGATCCATATAGGCCTAATGCGAGTTCTTCATTTGAAGAAGCTCTGACACTTGGATGAGACAAACCTATGGAAATCTTGAAAAGAACTTATTGCGATTCTGGTTCATTCCTCATTTTATCAAATCTTCCCACACCTAACATGCCCTTAAGATTGTCCATCTGAACACATTGTACTTTAGATCTATACCTCTTATTCCAGACCATAGTCTCACTACTATATATATATATATATATATATATATATAACATAAGATATATATATAAATAAATACATATATATATATATATATATATATATATATATATATATATATATATATATATATATATATATACGCTTATATATAATATATATATATATATATATATATATATTATATATATATATTTGTACATATGTATATATCTTATATATATATATATATATATATATATATATATATATATATATATATATATATATATATATATATATATATATATATATATGTTAGAATATATATATATATATATAGAGTGCTATATATATATAACAACATATATATATATATATTTAAATGTATATAGCATATATATATATAAAACCCCAAATGCCATCTTCATAAGTAATAATATGCTGCTATATATATATATATATATATATATATATATATATATATATATATATATATATATATAAAAGATATAATGTGCACAGATAAACAACTTAAGGTCGTGTTAGGTGTGAGAACAATTGATAAAATGAGGAATGAACGCCTTAGGGAATTGTGTGGTGTGAAGAAAGGTGTAAATGAGAGAATAAGCGAGAGTACGTTGAGATGGTTTAGTCATGTGGAAAGGAGGGATGATAGTTGATTGGTTAAGCGGATG
>JABUQX010029040.1:20000-25000 GCA_015478945.1 Trachelipus rathkii
CCACTGACAGGTCGTTTGACCTTCCTGGGGGAGGATGTTTATATATATACTCCATACAATTGCGAATGAGATCCTTGTATAGCTGAAGTGACCGATAAGAGGAAAACGTCTTACGAACATTCCATACTCTTTTCTTTCAACTAAAAGTAACAAACATTGGTTTAATTGTGCTTGATGTAGTGTTGTTATTTGCGACGGGGACGCTGCCATCAGGAATTAGCGTCCTCTTCAAACTTCGCAAACTCTCGCAACTTCTATTTTTCTATTTCATTACTCGATCTTTCAAAATTTAATTTCCCTGACACTAAAAACTATTTTCACCGTAGAAAATGCAATAATTTCACTGGTATCTTTTTATAACTTTTTTTCTTCCATTTTGAAAAAAAAATGTTAACACTAACTTGGCTTCTTGGTCTTTTCATCTTCTAGTATCTCTCGACGACCCAAATGTTGTGTTACATTCTGCTAAAGCTGAACTTTGCTCAAATGTTTGCTTTGAATTCCACTTTAGACGACGATTCTGGTGCTCTTCCTCCTCCCCTTTCACCCCTTCAAGTCATTTATGCCTAACATTGTAATTTCTTCTAAAGATATTATTTCTGCTCTCTCTTAATTTAATACTAAGAATGCGTACGGTCTTGATGGTATTCCTCTTGTGGTTCTCAAACCTTGTGCTTCCGAACTTGCACTCTGCATTGATTAACTATTTTGTCTCTGCCTTTCAACTTCAACATTCCCTTCCTGTTAAAAACGTTTGCTCGTTCAGCCTGTGCCAAAAAAGGGGATTCCATTCAACCTTTTAACTACTATCACTTTAACCTCCATTCTTTCTAAAGTTTCCGAATCAGTCTTAAGAGTAAGATTTGGAAACACCTCAATTCTTCTAATCTTATCTCTGATCGTCATTATGGCTTTCGTTAGAAACGCTCGACTGTGATCTCCTTTCTCTTCTCTCCGACTCTTGTTGTTGCTTTCCTCTTCGGTATTTCGGTGAATCTTTTACTGTGGCGTTAGACATATCGAAAGCCCTGGATAGAGTCCGGCATAAAGCTTTAATTTCAAACTTCTCTACTCTCTCTCTCTCTCTCTCTCTCTCTCTCTCTCTCTCTCTCTCTCTCTCTCTCTCTCTCTCTCTCTCTCTCTCTCTCTCTCTCTCTCTCTCTCTCTCTCTCTCTCTCTCTCTCTCTCTCTCTGTCTCTCTCTTTCTCTCTCTCACTCTCTCTCTCGGTGCCTCTTTTCTTCTCTTTGTGACCTCTCTGATTTTCTTTCCGGTCTTTCTATAACATCTGTTGTAGACGGTCACAGTTCAACCTTTAAATTTATATACATAGTGGGGTGTTTCTCAGGATTCTGTTCTATCCCCAACCCTTTTTCCTCTTTTCATTAATGATCTTCTCTTTATTACTCTCTGTTACTTCATCACATATCCACTCTTATATCAATGAATCAACCTTTCATGAATTTCTCTTTTCATTTTGATAGATATCCGAATGGGTAAGGACCTAAGATTAATTAACTCGTGCTCGGAGGGTGCACTTGGAGAAACTAACCTCTCATCTTTCTCGAAGCAATTGAAAACATGGTTGTTTTTAGTGCCTTAAAAAATAAGTTCCTTCGTCTTTCTTCTACTTGACACAATCTTCAACACAACTGTAACATTTTCTTCAAAAGCACTCAGCTCAAACCTTCGTCAATCTTTACTATTACTGGTGTTTCTTTTCCTCGAGATCTTAGTTGGGAGGATCACATCGTTTTTCTTTCTAAGCAAGCTTCTAAGAGTTTGGGTGTTCTGTGGCTCCTTCAGAATCTCTTTAACCACCCAATTGCTTGCTCTTGTATGGGTGTCGTTCGCCATTGTATAGATTATTATGCCTCTCACATTTGGGGTGGTTACACTCACACAGCTCGCCTCGCTCATCAAATCCCCTGCTCTCGTTAAACCTCTCCAGTCTATTTCCATCCGCGAAACTCTTGCGTTACTTTCTGTATACTATCGCCATTGCAACGGACAAAGCTCTTCTGGACTCAGTTGAATACGCCCTCAATTGAGAAGGGTTCGCGCAACAAGCATTGCTACACATTGCTAATTCTTTCTCTATCCATCTCTTTAACCTTAGACATAATCGCTATTCTCAATCTTACATGCACAACCAGTAAATTCTAAAACACATTTCCTTTATCTATTTTCCAATTTCCTTTAATTTACACACTTTTTTTAAAAAGCCGTGTATAGAATCATGTCGGACTTAGAATTCGATCTTGCATCTGGAACTTTCTCATCTCCGTTGAAATTTGGTGGGCCTCTGCTCTTTACCCACAGAAGGATATATATATATATATATATATATATATATATATATATATATATATATATATATATATATATATATATATATAACTCTGCTATATATAATATATATGTATATATATATATATATAATATATATATACATATATATAATATGCAGTATCTATAATAATAATAATACATATATATGTATATAATATATATATATATATATAACATATATATATATGTAATATAATAATATAATACATTTAATAATAATATATATGTATATAATATAATAATATATATAATATATATATATATATATAATATATATATATATGTAATATATATATATATAATAATATAATATATAATAATAATAATATATGTAATAATATTATATAATATAACGCCATCGCCCATAAGAAGAAATTTAAAACTAAATTGAAGAAGGTGGAGCTGCGTTTTCCAAGTCTATCGTCGAGTCATATGAAGTAAATTTTCCAAATTCTCTTCCACTGGTAGAGGGCTGGAAACCCCTTCTATCTCATTTATCTTTCCGCGAATGGTGGTGATATATCGTTTAACATACTAATAGTAATAACAGCGATTTTGGTGTTAATGATAAATAATAATAATGTTAATGATAATTTTTAATATGGTGAATAGTGGTAAATATTATTAATATATAGTGAAATATATATAACAAACATAGTAATAGTAATAACAGTGATTGTGTGGTGATAATGATAATAATACAGTGTAATATTGGTTCTGAAGAAAATTTTTAATATAGATACATATTGGTAAATAATATTAATATATTGTGTGAAATATTGTGTAGGGATAACAATATTAATATATTAAAACAAGTGCGGTAGATAGTGATAGTATATAGTGATAATGATAATAATGATAATTATAATATTAACTTGTGGTGATATTTATATTTGTATATATATGTTTGTGTATGTCTGTATGAATGTATTAGGCTTATGTTTATGTCTTCATGTACAATGTATATATATATATATATATATATATATATATATATATATATATATATATATATATATATATATATATATATATATATATATATATATATATATATATTATATATATATATATATATATATATATATATGATTTTTTCATGATTTTTATAACACTATATATATATATATATATATATATATATATATATATATATATATATATATATATATATATATATATATATATATATATATATATATATATTTATGTATATAATATATATATATATACTATATAATATATATACTGTATATATATATATATAAATATATTGTATATATTTATTTATTTATATAAAAAAGCGCCCGATATGGCTCAGTGTTAGGCACTCGCCCAACAAGCAGGCCCAGGGTCCTGCCAGCTGGTCCGGGTGGGAGGAATGTGAGATATTCTGCTCGGATTAAGTGTACCTCCTCCTTGATTGGGAGCTCTTACTTGGTGATAATTGTTTATCTCTGTAAAATATATATATATATATATATATATATATATATATCTTAATATATATATACTAATATATATGTATATATATATATATAGCATATATATTCTTTATATATATATACTTCTTATTATATATATATGAATATATATATATATATATATATATATATATATATATATATATATATATTATAATATATATATATATATATATATATATATATATATATATATATATATATATATATATATATATCTACTATATATATATATATATTATATATATATATATATATATATATATATATTTAACTCTTAACATAACAATATATATATATATATATAACAGAGGTGGTGTGCGTTCTCAAAATGGTTTCGTTACTCCGTTACTCGGAAAAAAGTAGTTCCGTTATCGTTATTCGTTTCTTTGAAAGGAAAAGTAACGAAGTGCCGTTACTGTGTTGCTCGTTTTTTTAACTTTGACTACGACATTAATTACGGTATCTTATGTAATTTATTGGTTTGTGTATATTAAATTTTTCAACATTATCATGATTTATTAAAAAATACCCTATATGTAAGACCTTAAGACTTAGTCCATCCACCAACTATTTAATTGCACAGGCACGCTTACCTGCCATTCTATCTGCTACTACACTGTTACTCCGTTTCCTTTCAACACATATATACTAAATATTTAAACTCTAACACTTGTTCCAGCTGCTCACCATCCACTTTTGTAACTTCACACCGAGAAGGGCTGTCTCACTCTGAAGTCACAACCAAATAACTTTACTCTTATCTATATCTACATTCAAATATCTCCTTTCCCTCTGCCAAATCTCTCTACCAATCCTCTCAAACTCTCTCAGATTCGCCACAAACAAATCATCCACATACAATAGGTGGGCACCCTCCACTCTCTTCATTCCATCATTCTAACACCCCTCCACCCCCAAATCTAATTTCCTGCTTGAATTCATATGCAGGAATTCAATAGCCAAGAAAGGAAGACATATTACATCCCTGCCTCTCCACTATTAATATTAAAACAATCACTTTTTCAACTCCATTTATTCTTACACTTCACTATCGTCATACATACTTTTGATTATTCAAACTTTACCACCAACATCATATATGGCTAACACCTGCCATAGAGCTTCCCTATTAATCCATAATACGCCTGTTTGAAAATCAAAAA
>JABUQX010029040.1:30000-36801 GCA_015478945.1 Trachelipus rathkii
TATATATATATATATATATATATATATATATATATATATATATATATATATATATATATATATATATATATATATATATATATATATATATATATTTCTCCTTCTATATATATATATAAAATATATATATATAACATACTGCTGACTTTATGTAATATGTATGTAATGTATGTATAATAATATGTATAATAATATATATATATAATAATATATGTATAATAATATATAATAAATATATATATATATATGCTGTATGAATGGAAGTATATATATATATATATAATAATAATAAATATGTATTTATAATATATGTAATATATATATGTATAATATTAATAATATATATATATATATTTATATAATAATATATAATAATAATAACTATGCTATGTATATAAATGTATAATAATAATATAATATATATATATATATAATATATGTATATATATAATATATAACAACTCCATATATATGTATATGCTATATAATAATAACAACAATAATATATATATATGTGTAAAAAAACTTGATATTATAATTATTAAGAATATAATTATAATAATAACACTTATATATATATATATATATATATATATATATATATATATATATATATATATATATATATATATATATATATATATATATATATATATATATATATATATATATATATATATATATTATAAATTAAAAATATAATTTTAAAAAATTTTGACAAAAATATTAGATTGTCCATTACTTACAGAACGAAATAGAGTTTTCGTTTTTGTTTTTTTATTTTTTTTTTCTTCGCCTTTTTTTCGCCAACTCGTCAATTATTTCATTTACGTTCACTTGAATTTCTCGGTGAATCGATAGCAGTGCAAGACCATTCAGCCTGGTTTGTGATGTTGTATTTCTCAAGTAAGTTTTCATTCTGTTGACGGAGATATAGTTGCGAATATTTGCAACAACTTGAATATGTTGGGGAACATGTCCTTATTGCATGTAGATAGGGCATCCATTGCAGTCTTATATGGCAGATTTTCGGTATTTTGGCATTTCCTATATAATTTGAACTCTGCCATTACGTCCGAAGGAGGTTGGTCGAGATCTGCAGCATACGTTTCTAGAACTCTCAAATCCCTTTCCTCCTCACTGGACATTGGAAGGGAATTTGATGATGGAAATAGTACTTGAAATCCTTTAAATATATCAGTGTTTCGTAAGAATCTATGTTCCAATTCAGATATAAATAGTTCAATGAACGGAATATAAATAGTGACACGATAGTAATCTTCAGGCTCAAGAATGGATGGATTTGAACGATATTTTTGCTTGCTTGTTATTCTTAGAATATTCATAACAACTCCAAGTTTTATGCATAGCATCATTGTGCAGATCTTGTAGTTCTCTGTGTAGCAGTAGCCATATTTAAAGAAGATTTAAGATCGGTGTTTATTTTCTGTAGGTGTTTACTAAGTGGTAGTCCTACTCCGAATACTTCACGTATGACAAGTAAGGAAAGCAAAAACTGTGGATGTAATATAGCACTTTTTAGCAGTGCTGCATCTCGAGAAGCATCTGTGCCTCTCCAGTTTTCAATTACATCTAAAGAGTCTAATACAGGCATTAAAAGTTCAAAGAAATCACTCACAGAATGGTATCTTTCAATCCAGCGTGTGGCACAGTGTCTTTTCAAAGTTTTAACTTTCGTTGAGAATTCTGAATTTTCGATCTCATTACGCAAAATGTCTTTTCTTTTTGGTGAGGTAAAAAAGTCATGTGCTTTTGCAATGACTTCATAAGTTCATTGCAACACCGAATTCCTGCAACTTTACAAGACTTTGACACAACGAGATTCAGTGAATGAGGGTAAACTGCAAGTGGATGAACTCTAGCAAACGTATGCTTTGTACTCCGGTGGAATACACCCTACTTCGCTGCAACTCCATCGTATCCTTGACCCAAAAGATCAATGCCTAAACAATCCAAAACTTTCTCAAATTAGATCAGCCAGTCCTGTGCCTGTTAAATCACATATAGGAACAAAATTTAGAAAACCTTCCATAGTTTTAGTGTCTCAGTATTACATATCTAGCACTAATGGATACTTGCTCATCTCTTCGGAATGTCCGGTTTCATCACGAGGCACCAAACATCTAAGCATGATGGCACAGTGTCAGCAACTTACTCCAACAAAAATAGCACTGCAGGCTTCTATTATGTGAAATTTTGAATTTGTGGACTAATATATTTATAACTCTCTCCCTCGAAGTCTTCAGGTTGACATCACCTTTTGCTCTATACCGTAGTATTGCCTGAGAGTTTCCTTCATTATTCTTTGGTTCTTCTGACATAGATTTTACCAGAATCTCGATGGCCACGAAGAGCCAATTCTTGACGACCACACAGTAATACTGTTTCAATTATTGGAACAAGTCGTTTCTGTTTTCCAATACTTGTTGCTGCCTTTCTTAATTATTCTGTTTGATTTGACACGGTTCGGGCCTTCAGGCTTGCTGAAAACTCACATCGGGACACAATACATGTGATATTTTTAACGAAGTATGATACGAATCATTTTATTTTCGTTATCAGAGCATAGAGCAAAAGCCTATGGGCAAATTTAAATTATTAAAACTTAATGTGATGGAAAATTTTATTTTCTTAATGAATATACTAATAAATGTGTGATGCACCAAATTTAAACATATTTCAAACCTTACTTACCAATTTATCTGTATCGGGAAAGGTAAAATCTTTAATTAGTTTCCATACGTTGTCTAAAATTTCCCGTATTTCGCCAGAAGTTCTTTGGGAGCGGTTCTGGTTTATGTACAAGCTTATATCATTAGGTCTGGATTCATTCTCCACAGATGTGGAAGCTTCGGGTACTAAAGTATGAAAAGGTTCTGAAGCTTTAAATTTCTTTAATTCTTCTTATTTTGCCGTTTCATTAAAAATTTTGAAATGGAAAGCTACTGTTTAACCATTTTTCGCCATTTCTGGGTACCAAGCGCGTTTGTGCTAAATATTAAGACGAAAAGTTTACCACACCTTGCAAAAATGAATATTTGCAGCTAATAATAATAATAATAATAATAATAATAATAATAATAATAATAATAATAATAATAATAATAATAATAATAATAATAATAATAATAATAATAATAATAATAATATAATAATAATAATAATAATAATAATAATAATAATAATAACAATAATGAAGAAAGTTGCCATTATACCCTTCTCTGATTACGAAAAAATGAATAACAGTCCCCCCATAATTACTTGTTTTTATATATATATATATATATATATATATATATATAAAAATATATATATATATACTATATATATATATATATATATAAAACTCTCGTGCTTTTTGAGGATTCCCTAGCAGTTGTTGTGCTTTGAAGTTTCCTGGACATTTTTTTTATGTTAAGGCCAAACTTACAAACGGGATCCTCGAAATCAAATGCTGTGGAGAGAATGACTGGTAATGAATCCGTTTAGGCTTGACTGAATTCTATCTTTAATGTCTTTTGTTTTTCAGGTGGACCAGGAAGTGGCAAAATGGCGAACGCTCAAAATTTAGCTGATTTGCATTCAAGTTACAGACACATTAACATGACTGTAATAATGAGTGAATATATAAAGAAAATGGTAAGTTTTCTTCAATCTTTGGCTTGCCTTTCTCTTGTATTTTAAGACCTTTAATTTTCTTTATTTTTCAACTAAAAATTTTCGTCTTTCATGTCATATATATATATATATATATATATATATATATATATATATATATATATATATATATATATATATATATATATATATATATATATATATATATATATATATATATATATATATATATATATATATATACCATATATATATATATATATATATATATATATATATATATGTATATACTTTATATATATATGTATATATCTCAACTATATATATATACCTACATATATATATATATATATATATATATACTATAATATATCATAATATAATATATATATATTAAAGCTGACATCATGTAACTCGAGAACGACAGCACCTACAGTAAAACAAATTATATATTTCGAATCAGTGGAAAATTTTAAGGAGGGTTTTTATTTATTTATTGCATTTTTGGCATTTATTCGTCGAATGTTAAAAAAATTTTAGCATTTAGGGTGCTCAACCACGCAGGAGGGGACGAGGACGAAGTCCGATCATCAGGAGAAGAAGTTCCCGACTCCTACCATCTTTTGCGGTTACCCTATGGTATTCCTTTAGTTTAAAAAAGAATAATTTTAATTCCCCTTACACTTTGGTATTACTTTAGCAAAGGAATGCCGTAGGGTAAACACAAAGATAATAGTCCAGGGGTCTCTCTTACCTCCAGTAGGTGGGCAGGACTTCACGTCCTCTGTCCCATCGGCGTAAGGATATTTTCGATATAAAAAAATACCTCCTTAAAATTTTCCGCTGATTCCAAATATAATAATTTGTTTTACTGTTATGATGTCAACTTTCTATTCTATATATATATATATATTATATATATATATATATATATATATATATATATATATATATATATATATATATATATATAATATATATATATATATATATATATATATATACTACTCTTTGCTTATATATATATATATGTTATATAACCATATATATATATGTGTGTGTGTTAATAGTGTGTGTGTGTGTATGTGTGGTAGTATTGTGTGTGTTTGATTTGCATTTCCAATGAATTGGAACAAACAGGAAAATACAATGAAAACACTCACATGCTCCACAACAACACCGCATCAGTACACTAATGATTAAATAATCCAACAAGGCACATAAATACACTGACGAGAAAAAAAATCGATCCATCATTTCACTTTGAATAATATTAATTATTTTATGATGTACTTTATTACATAAAAAATAAATATTTTGAGATGTCACTTCATTGCCTTATTCAAATGTGCTTTCAAATATTTAATGGCATTACAGTTACCTTTCCAACCGTTTACAAGGGTAGGAATAGAAAGTGAGTAAACAGAAGGAAATATGAAATTTCAACCAAGAAGACGTGGTAATTAAAGAAAATTTATTTTTAATAACTTGCATTATTTCCCCGTAGCCAGGTAATTGTTTGCATTCTATTTCTCATGGACCTGTTCAACGTAACAAAAAAAAATCTTTTGAAATATTCTCCTACACTTTTTCGATCTCCGACTTAATTTAATTAAGGATACGTAGTGACACAGGACCAGGAAGGACTTCTTGCCAGAATCCTCTTCAGTTCACCCCATAGATGCTTGAAGGAGCTCATGTCAGGACTGCGTGCTTACCGGTAGGGCAGCAGATTTCTTCTGCTAAGTTTATTATTCATCCCAACATCGAAAAAAAGGATTGGTTTTGACTTCTAACGAAACTTCGGCCCAGACTATGCAGGAACCTCCTTCATGGCTACTCGTTCTCCTGTGAAGCACTGCGCATAGCGCTCTCTGGTAAACCTTCCCACTTCCATCATTACCCTGGCGACAAATCCTGGTCTCAACCAAGAAGAGAACGGCCCACCATTGTTCCAACGTTAAAGCACCTTAGGGTGATGCATTTTGTAAAGTCAAAATGGAAATGCACAAACTTTACCAGCTGCTTTTGCCAGGTCTCTGTGATGCAAAAGACTTTGGTGTTCCTTCACGATGATTGGATAATATTTAGAGGTTGCACACTTCGAACAGTTGTGTAAAAGTAGGTAAAAAATATGATTTTTCAATTTAGATTAATTTTATTGGGAAAACTAGAAATCACAAACGTAATATTAAAACTAGACATTAAGATTAATAGGTAGTATGATAGACAAAACATGTGTTATATTAATCAACTTTGAACGATGTAATCCCTTCTTTTGTTCGCTTGAGGACGACTGTTCTGTGATGCTCGACAACCCTCAACAAGAATTATTTTTGTTGTTCGTCCCTGGCCGATTCGTTAAACCTTTTAATCAGAGCAATTCCTCTTTCTGCGGTATCATTGACCGTCTTAAGAGCGTTCACATGGCTTCTTAGAAAATCACTGCAGTATTCTGTCACGTCGTGGATCCCAAACAATTCAAAGAACGTCTTTGTTTTATTAGTAACGAAATGGATCAGGTCTTTTCCTTCAAACACTAGGTTTTTACCCTCTAATCATATTTTCCTTAACAGCCTGAGTAATACGCTTCAAAGACTGACTCTTCGATGTTTTTTGCCATTTTACTTCTATTAATCTCCCGAGCTCGGTAAACGGTAGCTGAAGGTACGGAAATTTTTGATACATCGTGGCCAAAGCTCTTTGCAGTTGCTGTAAATGAAGTACTTGCTTGTCGATCCCAAGTAGACGTGAGTGTCTGATCAAGAAGTTTTAATATGGGACCTGCACGTAATTTTTCCTTTGCTGGAGGCGAAAACTTGGCCTCTTCGCCACTAGGTGCTGATGCTTATGGAGATGAGTCTTTCAGTATAACCAAATTTTAGCGATAGCTTTGTAATGTTTAATCTTATATGATTCCCTATTTTCTTCTTTTGTACACTTAGCTCTACTATTCGTGGCGAAAACCTTGTCTATTCCACCCATTGATGAACTCATACGATCTTCTCTTTGTGACCTAATAAATTCTTTATCTTATTGTGATACGCTAGTCATGTCCATCACATTTTGCTGGAAAATGTCAAATAACTCGACAAGATTACCTTTTCAAATATGCCGTTTCACATTTGCTTTATCCGTGTTTCTCGATTTCTCTTTACCTAG
>JABUQX010029041.1:0-10000 GCA_015478945.1 Trachelipus rathkii
CTGAGCTTTTCCCATGATTTTTTCATATCAAGTTCGATTTCATCATCCCAGTTCATCTCCTTCTCCCATGTCTTCCTCATCAGTAAACGACCTCGGATAGTTACCGGCAGAAAAAGAGAGAGGGGATCGAAAATCTTAGAGATTTCAGATAACAACTGCCTCTTGGAATTAACAATTCCAAGAGTAAAATCACTTAGCTTAAGCGAATCGTCTGACGTATCAAATAAATATCCTAACACTCTCTCCTCAGCACACTGATGAGTGGAGAGCTTATTCTCATATGAAAATAAGTCTCTGAGATCAGGATGATTGGAGTTCCACGATGCCAAATTGAAGCCTCCTTCACTCATACGAGTGTTAGCTTGATGGTAGATGTCTGTCAGAACATCTAAAGATGAATTTGTATAAATCAGATTATCCACATATAAATTATTCATAAGAATAGATGTACACAGGTCAAGAGGATACTTTTGAGCGTGATGTTTAATAACCGCCCCTAGTACATAAGGGCTTACTGATAAACCAAATATGATTGTGGCATAACGATAGGTTTGTATCACTCCACCTTCAGTCCAAAAAAAACAAAACCTATTTCTATCCTCTTCCAGTTTGAGGCGAATTTGAAGAAAGGCTTTTGAGATGTCTGAAAGAACAACATATTTGTTGGTACGAAAAGAAATAAGAATACGAAAGAGAGACGCCATCAAATCAACTCCGGGATAAGACGCTTGATTCAATGACGGGCAACCACCAACCTTCAAGCTACAATTGAAGACCGGCCTGATTTTTGTTGTAATTTGAGAAGCTGTTTTGATGATCGGACGATGAGGAATCCAGATATATTTATTAAAATCTTTAGGAGACACTTGTACAGTCTCAATGATTCCTTCTCTCAAATACTGCTGAAAGACCTCTCCATAAGCGGAAGTGAGGCCTTGACTGTCAAGCCGTTTCTTAACGCGATGAAGAGTGGCAAGTGCCACTTGATGATTAGATGGGACATTTTCTAAAATATCTTTGTACCATGGAAGTTCTATATGGTACTTGCCCTCTCTAAATTCTATGCCTTCATGAAATTTTCGGATGAATACGTCATCGATAGACCCTTGATCTGATTCTTCTTTGATGCCAAGAGATTCCAATTTATACAGGTGCTCAAGACCCAAATCCAGATCAGTATTCTTATGGGTATATAAAAGAGGATCAAAATAAGTGGGTGTTGGTTCTAAAATAAGATTTACGATGTGATTTGGTGTTTTCACGAAGAATTTGTTGAGAAGAGACGAGGACAAAGTTTTGTTGTCCTTTTGTCAAATATCGTTAGTATCATCAATTCTAGGATCAGATTCACTACCAAAAATGATGGATTCTTGAGACGGAGTTAAAAATGACTTTACAGGTCCAAAAGGAATTGTTCCATGGCATGTCTCTAAAGCCCTACCCTTTATACAAGGAATAGTACATAAATGTTTGAAAAGATAGAGTACATCAATGCCTAAAAGTCCATCAATATTATTAACACTATTAGTGTGTTTACCAATATAAAATTGATCTGCTACGTTATGTCCATTCCAAGAGATATTATGAATGGCCCCCATAAGGCCCTTCACGTCAAAACTCACATCTAGTTCAGGATCTATCAAAACAGGCACCTTTATAAACTGTTGACAACAAACATTAAGTTCTACTTCTATAGAGCGCATAGACCTAACCTGTTCCCCCAAGAAAGTTTTAACAGTGTTGTTATATACAGGAAGAGTTTCAAAACTGACTCCTAGTTTAGAAAGTATGTTGTTATTAAAATAGGAGCGCTGTGATCCAAGATCTAGAAGAACTCTGACAGTTTCTGTTTTGTTATCTTTTCTCACTTTCAAGGAAAGAGTTGGTAAAATATGATTAGAAGAGGAATTTCCAGTATTAATGCACAGGAAGTTCCTGTTTTGGTCGTCAACATCAGAATTGTCCTGAGATGCTGAAGATGTAGACGGTTGTTCTTCAGAAGTGACTGTACGATTATTGCTCTTCATTTTGGCCTTTGCTCCAGTAGGGCAGAGAGCTGTTATATGAGCACTGTTTCTACAAAGTCCACAGGGACGACTTAAACCATATTTTTTAGCAGGACAGCTGCTGGCAGCATGTTTAGAACTAGAACAATTAGCACACAAACCCAGCTGTATACATTGCTCTCTCCTATTTTTAGGAGTGGTGAAGACGGTACAAGAAGTCATGAAGTGATTTCCCTGACATAATTTGCACGGAGTCGCAGCAGTAGATGCTGATACACACTCGTCCTTCTTGGGCGAATTATCTGACTTAATAGAAGATTTCTTCGAAATTTCATTAGATTTGGAAGAAGTGTTATACGAAAAAGTTTTCTTTGTTGTGGAAGAAGAGGAACGAGATGGATTTTTACTAAATCCGGAGGACGAAAATTTAGCCTTCGTTTTCTCAAGAGATTTCAACACATTGTTATAATGAGAGAAAATTACATTCACAGATGGATACTCTTCTTGAGTAATGAGTTTAAGTTCACGAATAAAATTGGAAGGCAACTTATCGACTATGAGATGACTTATTAATTTATTTCCGGCCGAGTTTTCAGCCAAAAAATCTAAATCGAACTCTTTAAGTTCGTGAAGGTAGGCTCTTACTTCTGAAATGAAAGAGCGAACGTTGTCTAATTTTTTCCATCTAAGATAGGAGCTGCGTCTATCTTATGGAACAGAGAATCTATAATAAAAGGCTTATCAAGGTACAAATCCCTCAATATTTCCATAGCCACAGAATAATTTTCATCTATATTGGCCAGGTGTTCAACATCTTTTAGTGCATAACTTGAGAGGTGAGATTTAAGATACTGCAATTTTGTTGCATTTGTTATGTCTTTCCTAAAGCCAAAAACGTTTTCAAATGATAAAATGAAAGACCTAAAAAAGAAACGATCCCCCTCACCCGAAAATGTTTTGCACTTAAGAGCAGGTAATTTTAGCTCGTGTTGTTGTGTAAAATTTTTAAGTATGGAGTTCAATTCCCCACGTGTAACAGAGTCCCCCCCTTGAGAATGAAGAGAATTTGGAGAAGGTTGAACTATGTCATGTGAAGTGGGAGTGACACTGTTAACTACTTTCATTATCTGTATGTGATAATGTGAAGTTTTAATCACCTCTTCATTTAA
Source organism: Trachelipus rathkii (assembly GCA_015478945.1). Lineage (NCBI taxonomy): Eukaryota > Metazoa > Arthropoda > Malacostraca > Isopoda > Trachelipodidae > Trachelipus > Trachelipus rathkii. The sequence continues at coordinate 3,176 of JABUQX010029041.1, forward strand.
AATATCCTGATCATACCTTAGGATTCCCGATGCGCATATTTTTGCCTCAATATCAGCATCATGGCTTCGAATCTCTTGAAGCCTTAAGGACACCTCCTCCAATGCTGATGAGACATTTAAATCACTCAACTCAGCATTAAGAATAGGCTTCAATAACAATGTTACTTTCCGCTTGATTACACCTCTTGCCACTCTCAAAGGAGATATTTCCTCTTTTACAGAAGCAAGAATACTCTGTTTCTCCTCAGTAGAGGCATTAGAATCCACTAGACCTATGTCAGATTGAATTGTTTCCTCTAAAGCATTCAAAAGTTCAGAGGCAGAGGCTATGTCGTCAGAAGCCATTTTACCAATAAATATATCAATGTTAAAAAACTAACCCAAATATGTACTATAAACCCTTAAATAAATAAAAAAAATCACCAACCCTAAGTTATGGGCCTTACTACTTAACCTTTAAAAGGTTACTACTACTTAAAGTAGTATAAAATGAAATATGTTTCAAGTCCAGTAACCCGTTACTGAAAACCCGGTTTAAATCGGTTAAATTTTGCCAAAGTTATTCAAATTCACACAAAAAAAACAAAAAAAACAAAAAAAAAGAAATAAAGAAAAATAACTTTCAAAGTCAGAATCACAAATGGAGAAAAAAAAAATCTAACTTTCAAAGCCAGATCGATAAAAAAAAAAAAAATAATTTTTTTTTTTCAGAGTTAGAAATTCTAAAAAAATTCTAACTTTTTTTTCTATTTTTAGAGTTGGAAATTCAAAAATTATTCTATCTTTTTCACCAGAGTTAGAAATTCAAAAATAATTCTAACATTTTTTATCAGAGTTGGAAATTCAAAAATAAAATAAAAATTCTAACCTTTTTTCACAGAGTTAGAAATTCAAAAAAAATTCTAACTTTTTTTTTCACAGTTAGAAATTCAAAAATAAATTTTAAGTCTAAACGAAAACTAAATTTAGAGTTCGCAAAAGAAATGAAAATTCTGAATTTTGTTAGAAATTCTTAAGTTAAACGAATGAAAAGTCTAAATTTAAAGAATGGTTAATGTTAAGAAATTTCTAACATTTGATAGACTATCTTATTTCGAAAGAATGGAGAAATTCTTACAATTGTAAGACTGTCTTATTGCAAAAGAATGTAAAATTCTTACAATTTTAAGACAGTCTTATGGCAAAAGAATGTAAAATTCTTACAATTCTAAGACCGTCTATGGCAAAAGAATGCAAAAATCTTACAATTCTAAGACTGTCTAGTAGTCCAATAGAATGAAAATTCTAACTAATCTAAGACCGTCTAAAGGTAAAGATTAAATTTGATATAAACTTCCAAATAGGAAATGTGTATAAATTGCCAACTCCTTTCAGCATATATCGATAGGAGTAAACTTTTCCAATGCACACGCGTTTTTAAATATATATTTTCAACAGAAAATAAGCTTCAAGTTTTTCAATATACGCGTTTTTAAACAGAAAATAAGCAATCAAGTTTTTCAATATATTAAGATTTTAAAACGCAAATTTAAAAAACCCTATTTTGGTACGCAGTAAGTACCATATTTGTGCGCAAATCTTAATTCTTTTTAGTTTTTAAATGAATTATGAAAATAGTAAAAACGGCACAATAATTATAATGGAAAAATGATGATTATAAAAAACAGCTAAACTTTGACCAGTTATCTGAGGAAAATGGAAATTGAGAAAGACTCTTACCTTAAGTTTCTGCATGTTTCTTGAATTAGAGTAAATAGGTTTCTTGAAAAACTTGTCGTCTCTCACGGATTCATTTCCTAGTTTGGAAATTTTCCTCAGAAGAAGGGTAGTTTAGATTTGTACAAATTGAAGTAGTTTACGTATTCCGGAAAAGAAAACACTGTATTAGACGGTTGTAAACACATAAACACGTAAATAATAAAAAGTTACTTTCTTTGCCCTCGATATTCATAGAATGATAAAGAGATCCTCTCTTAAAGATTTCAAACGAAAAAGAAAAAGTGTTCGCGTAAGAATCCTTCCGCCTTCCCTTCCCCCAGATAACGATAAGTTTAGCTGGTTGGGAAATAAATAGCTTGTCGGGAAATAAAATATTATATCCTCCGCCGGAGGAATGGCACTATACCTCTAAAGGGGATAGTGTCAGCGAAAGGAAAAAAAATTAATCTGAATCCTCAGATTCATCGGAGTCAACAACAAGGTGCTGACGAGCAATTAATGCAGCTTTCCTTTGAGGTCGACTAGATGTAGACGTAGGAGCTACTGTGGTAGCGACAGGTGAATTACAAACAGGGACAGGTGCAGAAGGTGTTGGTGCGGAAACAGAAGGCTGACTTGACCCACTATGGGTCAAAGATAATTCTAAGGGGTATAAATGTTTAATTGCATAAACATTAATTTGTCCTCCCGGTGTTCTCGCGAAGACAGAGCGTACTTTGTTGTCATCTCCATATATGAGCTGGGTGACGACTCCCATCTGCCAGAATGGGCGTTCCTTTACAGGACTTCTTATTAAGACAATATCATCAACTTTAATGAGATTTTCCCACTTGGCTTGATACAGATCTCGACTACTCTCTCGAAGGCTTAACAGATATTCGTTATACCACACCTAGTACGAAAATCTTCAAACTTCTCCGACGAACGTTTCAGGGCTTTGATCAGCTCTTCACGAGCTTTAGAAGAAGAGCTCCAGAACTGATCTTCAGGATCAGTTCCTGGCAGAACGATTGTAGTCTTTGAAAGCGGTTTTAGAAAGCAATTGGGTGTAAGAGGAATGATGTCGTTAGAACTGGAAGTGTAGGTAAGGGGACGAGAATTTATTGCGTCAGCAATATCAGAAAGGACAGTTAAGAAATCAAAGTATTCGATGGAAGAACGTCCAAGCGTTTTGTTAAGACAGCTTTTTACTACACGAATCATCCTTTCCCACAAGCTTCCCACCCATGGACTATATAAAGGTATACGTTTATGAGACATTTGATTCTTTCGAAGTAACTCTTTCCCGTCTTCAGATACCATGAAGGACTCTATGGCATCAATACCCTGACAAAAGGTTCTCGCATTATCGCTATAAACGACATCAGGGACTCCAAATCTATTAATAAAACGTTGGAAAGAAAGTACAAAGGATTTGGAAGTCATATCAGGTACTAAGTCCAGGTAAATAGCACGAATATTTAGACAAGTAAAAATTATGATGAACATTTTTTGTGCCTGATTGGATCCTTTAATTTTGACCCACCAATGCTTCGTAAAATCTATGCCTACATGTTTGAAAGGACGAAACATTTGAACTTGAGCTTTAGAAAAATTTGTAAACTTTGGATACTGATATGCGAAATTGTTGAATTTTTTACAGATTATGCAATCTGCTAGTACCCTTTTGATAGTAGCTCTTGAAGAAGTTATCCAATATCCTTTCAAACGTATATTCGTTAATGTGGCCTGAATGCCCAAATGTTTACATTTATGATGAACATCTTTGATGATAAGGACAGATAAATGATGGTTTTTGGCCAAGAGAATTGGATTCATTATATCAAAATCATAGTGGTTGGAGCGGGATAGACGACCTTTACTTCTGATAAGATCGTTTTCATCCAAAAATAAGTCAAGTCGATTGACAAGGTCAGGAGGGTTAGAAATAGAAGGATCAGTTTTTGCCTTTTGAAGAAATTCAATTTCCTTAGAGAAGGACTCTTTTTGCATGACTAACAGACAATATAATAGAGCTCTAGCATCACAGTCAATGTGCTTATGTTTAGTATAAGCAAAAAATTGGAAAAGAAGGGCACAAACCCTGAGAAGGGACCCTAAACTCGAAAATTTGCTAAAATCAACCACAGGAGGGTTTCCTGCTCCTTGTAAGACGGCAAAAACTGGAGAAGTTGGATTATCTCCTGTTTCATTTAGTTCAAACTTAGGCCAATATGAAGGATCTGAAGCCAACCACTCAGGTCCATGACACCAAAAGGATAGTTTTTTATGAAACTCAGAAAGAGACAGACCTCTAGTAATTAAATCTGCAGGGTTTTCCTCTGATCGAACATAGAGAAATTTTGCAGAAAGGGAAAACTCTTCTTTCAGAGAAGAGGTCATGAGGATTATATCCTGAATACGATTTCGTACAAAAATTTGCTTGCTCTTTTGTCCTTTATTCAGAATCCAAAACAGTACGATTTGAGAGTCAGAGAAAATATTAAGCGAAGAGAATTTGACCCCTTGTAAACTGTTGAGAACCTGAGGCAAGCATTTCAAAGCTAAAAAAACGGACAAAAGTTCCAAACAGGGTAAGGTCCTTTTCTTTAAAGGAGCAACCTTCCCTTTGGACCATAGTAGAGATGGGCCATTAATGTCGGAAGAAACATAAACCGAAAAACCATAACATTGCGTGCTGGCGTCACAGAATATATTCAAAGTTAAATTGGAGTCGAGGGACTCGAAACAAGATCGTGGGAACGAAATTTCCTTAAGAGAAGATAAATCCTGACTGAGCTTTTCCCATGATTTTTTCATATCAAGTTCGATTTCATCATCCCAGTTCATCTCCTTCTCCCATGTCTTCCTCATCAGTAAACGACCTCGGATAGTTACCGGCAGAAAAAGAGAGAGGGGATCGAAAATCTTAGAGATTTCAGATAACAACTGCCTCTTTGAATTAACAATTCCAAGAGTAAAATCACTTAGCTTAAGCGAATCGTCTGACGTATCAAATAAATATCCCAACACTCTCTCCTCAGCACACTGATGAGTGGAGAGCTTATTCTCATATGAAAATAAGTCTCTGAGATCAGGATGATTGGAGTTCCACGATGCCAAATTGAAGCCTCCTTCACTCATACGAGTGTTTGCTTGATGGTAGATGTCTGTCAGAACATCTAAAGATGAATTTGTATAAATCAGATTATCCACATATAAATTATTCATAAGAATAGATGTACACAGGTCAAGAGGATACTTTTGAGCGTGATGTTTAATAACCGCCCCTAGTACATAAGGGCTTACTGATAAACCAAATATGATTGTGGCATAACGATAGGTTTGTATCACTCCACAAGTCAAAAAAAAAAAAAACCTATTTCTATCCTCTTCCAGTTTGAGGCGAATTTGAAGAAAGGCTTTTGAGATGTCTGAAAGAACAACATATTTGTTGGTACGAAAAGAAATAAGAATACGAAAGAGAGACGCCATCAAATCAACTCCGGGATAAGACGCTTGATTCAATGACGGGCAACCACCAACCTTCAAGCTACAATTGAAGACCGGCCTGATTTTTGTTGTAATTTGAGAAGCTGTTTTGATGATCGGACGATGAGGAATCCAGATATATTTATTAAAATCTTTAGGAGACACTTGTACAGTCTCTATGATTCCTTCTCTCAAATACTGCTGAAAGACCTCTCCATAAGCGGAAGTGAGGCCTTGACTGTCAAGCCGTTTCTTAACGCGATGAAGAGTGGCAAGTGCCACTTGATGATTAGATGGGACATCTTCTAAAATATCTTTGTACCATGGAAGTTCTATATGGTACTTGCCCTCTCTAAATTCTATGCCTTCATGAAATTTTCGGATGAATACGTCATCGATAGACCCTTGATCTGATTCTTCTTTGATGCCAAGAGATTCCAATTTATACAGGTGCTCAAGACCCAAATCCAGATCAGTATTCTTATGGGTATATAAAAGAGGATCAAAATAAGTGGGTGTTGGTTCTAAAATAAGATTTACGATGTGATTTGGTGTTTTCACGAAGAATTTGTTGAGAAGAGACGAGGACAAAGTTTTGTTGTCCTTTTGTCAAATATCGTTAGTATCATCAATTCTAGGATCAGATTCACTACCAAAAATGATGGATTCTTGAGACGGAGTTAAAAATGACTTTACAGGTCCAAAAGGAATTGTTCCATGGCATGTCTCTAAAGCCCTACCCTTTATACAAGGAATAGTACATAAATGTTTGAAAAGATAGAGTACATCAATGCCTAAAAGTCCATCAATATTATTAACACTATTAGTGTGTTTACCAATATAAAATTGATCTGCTACGTTATGTCCATTCCAAGAGATATTATGAATGGCCCCCATAAGGCCCTTCACGTCAAAACTCACATCTAGTTCAGGATCTATCAAAACAGGCACCTTTATAAACTGTTGACAACAAACATTAAGTTCTACTTCTATAGAGCGCATAGACCTAACCTGTTCCCCCAACAAAAAAGTTTTAACAGTGTTGTTATATACAGGAAGAGTTTCAAAACTGACTCCTAGTTTATAAAGTATGTTGTTTATTAAAATAGGAGCGCTGTGATCCAAGATCTAGAAGAACTCTGACAGTTTCTGTTTTGTTATCTTTTCTCACTTTCAAGGAAAGAGTTGGTAAAATATGATTAGAAGAGGAATTTCCAGTATTAATGCACAGGAAGTTCCTGTTTTGGTCGTCAACATCAGAATTGTCCTGAGATGCTGAAGATGCAGACGGTTGTTCTTCAGAAGTGACTGTACGATTATTGCTCTTCATTTTGGCCTTTGCTCCAGTAGGGCAGAGAGCTGTTATATGAGCACTGTTTCTACAAAATCCACAGGGACGACTTAAACCATATTTTTTAGCAGGACAGCTGTTGGCAGCATGTTTGGAACTGGAACAATTAGCACACAAACCCAGCTGTATACATTGCTCTCTCCTATTTTTAGGAGTGGTGAAGACGGTACAAGAAGTCATGAAGTGATTTCCCTGACATAATTTGCACGGAGTCGCAGCAGTAGATGCTGATACACACTCGTCCTTCTTGGGCGAATTATCTGATTTAATAGAAGGTTTCTTCG
>JABUQX010029041.1:20000-30000 GCA_015478945.1 Trachelipus rathkii
TTTAATTTTAATAATAAAATGATTTAAATTTAATAACTAATAGTGATTAATAATTAATAGTGTTTAATAATTAAAAGTGATTAACAACTAAGTGTACTAATAAACAATAATATTAATTAGAACTAAGAGAACTAATAAACAATATTAATTAATAAACACTTATACAAATACTTTTAATTAATAATTATATAAAACTCTTAATGTTTCATTTAAAGTTTCATTTGAGTATTGAAATTTTGAGTTTAAATAGACTCTATATTTGAGAAATATTGTGAATAATTTAAGGAAAATTTTAGAAAATTTAAATGTTATAAAACAGTTACAGAAACTGCAAATAACATTGACAATTTAAATGTTATAAAAATAGTGTTAAATGCTATACAAATAACTTAGCAAATTTGAAAGATTTATTTCCAAAAACAACTTGAAATATTTTTGGAAGAGCTTCAATGAAGAAGACTTTAGAAATGGACTTTCAATAATTTTAGAAAAGTGTAAATCATTTTAAAATACTTTCAGAAACAACTTCAAAATATTTTTTAAAAGAATTTAAAACAAATGTCTTCATTCTTTTAAGACATTGAAAATGAACTTCAAATTAATTTTAAATAATTTTAAAAATAATTTTAAATAGTTTTAAATAGTTAATAGATAGTTAATAGATATAGGAATAATTATTCCGTCCTAATTAAATAAATTAATAGATTTTAATTAACAAATTTAACTACAATGAAGAAAGTTAGTGCAGATGAAGACAAGGGAAGGAAAAGAAGACAAAGAAAAAATAAAGAAAACAGAATTATACAAAGACTTGCATTCATATACACTAACATTGAAGACTCTGTAAATGATTACAGATGAAAAAAAAATGGAACAAGATATCCAAAATATCCAGAGGAAGATATCATAGCTTCTCGAGATACTTTCATCGATTTAAATGATAGCAGTGATAGTGGAGAAACTTACCTATAAGAAAGTTCTATAGAACTTGGAGAGATGGAAAGAATAGACCCAATAAATGAAAATAGGGGTTCTATTCCAGAATTTCATAATAACGATATCAAGCACCCGCTAAGCATGGCGCCTGCACCTAGAAATTAGAATAACCCTGATTTGTCTAATGGTATGGATCTACTCAGTTATTATGATCTGTTTAATCAATATATGCAATCACAGGATTGGGAAGAGACAGAAGATGATCTCTCCCAAAGGAATTGTTAGAAAGACAGGTGTTTATAGATTATATTTTGGGAAATTCCAGTGGAAATGAGTACCCAATAGATCCGTTAGGACATTTTGACAATGACGAAGTTTATCCAACAATATTATCTCCAATAATAGAGGTATCTGAAGAAGAAGAAGAAGATATGAATATACCTCCTCCCAACAACAATTAAATAACACAGAAACATACAGGCAAAGAAGCATAGGACAAAAACCACTTCTTTAGCCGAAAACAGATAACACAAATTTAAACAAACAGTACAAATTTTTAAAGAAAAGAAAAGTACAATTACATTTGGAAATTAACCTGTAAAAAGAAATAGGTTTACTAAAACGTCTTCTTAAAGAGAGGAAATAATATTTTAAAACAGATTTATATAAAATTAAATAAAAAGGAAGAAAGAAGATGGAAATTACAGAAAACAGTTCAAGCTTGTACAGTGAAGTTTGAAATGGTACTAAATATGGTACAAATAGTTAACCCATCTTCTAATCAATCTTTTTCATTCAAATTAAGTTTTATAGTTTCATATAACAGAAGACATTAATAGTTTCAAGAATCTTTAATACAAAATGGAATTATATTCGTTATGGATCAAAAGAACCACAGAAAGGTGTAGTATATCCTGAATAAAAAATTAATTCCATAAATTAATTAAAATATTAATAGTTTTACTTTAGTTGAAGAAGAAAAGGCTTCTACAAGAACTCCACATAGGCAAAATAGAGAATGATGTTCTTTTCCCAGCAGAATAAAAGAACATTCAATTACAAATAAATTTAAAATAAAATAAAAGAAAATTAATATTTTATTGCAATCAATATAGGATTAACAGAAAATAATCTTATAAAATAAAATACAGATTAAAAGAAAACTCTTTTAAGGAAAAATAAGAGGTTTAAATAAATCCAACTCAAAATAAATTAGAAGAAGGTATAGTATTCATTGAGCACTTCCAATATAAGGAAATTGAATGAAGTGATTAAAATTTGACCAAAATTCATAACATATTGAGATACTAGAATAATTGATTTATTCTAGCAGACTTTAAGGAGAACTTTGAAGAGAAGTTAAGTCTGACAACAATATGTTTGTGATATATTTTTTTTAATTAAAATTTAACTAAAATATATAAAAATATTAAGATACTGGAATAATATTGATTTATTAAAGCAGACTTTAAAGAGAACTTTAAAGAAAAGATTAGTCTGATAAGCAATATTTTTATGACATTTTCTTACATTTTACAGAAATAAATGATGTATTTGATATATCCTCATAATTTTTTTATATTTAGCAAATTTGCACAAATAAACCAATGTGTTTAGCAAAACTGCTCAAATCATTTCAGAAGTTTAGGAATACCAAGGCTTACAGAACAATGGTTGGATACACCAATAACCATTTATTTTCAGGGAGCTTCATGGAAACTCAAGTGAACAAAGTTTTAAGAAAACCCATTAGGAAATTAATTTAACATCAATATTGATGCATTTATAATCTTTAAATCTTACATGATATTCTGAGAAAGCTCAAGTGAACAAAGTTTTGAAGAAGACTCATAAGCAGTAATATTGAGACGAATAAAGGCAAAGTTATAAAGAAGCCAGAAATATTTCTTAAATCTTCTATGAACAATAAGTTCATAAAAATGAAAACTTCCCTTTAACTAATAAAAAGTTAAATCTTTCGGAACTAATAAATTTTATACCAAGTTTTGAAAAAACATTATAAGTCACAGAGGTACCTAATCATGAAACAATAATAATAGTATTTATTATTGTTATTAAAACAAGTAATTAGTAATAATAGTATTTATTATTACTATTTAAACAAGAAAAACTATACAGAGGTTCCAAATAAAAGAAAGATATAGACAGTTTTCTTTAGATTTTACATTAAAATACCTAAATATCAGGAAGAAAAATGTGATAGAAAAATAACATCAGAAGTTAACAGAATGGAAAGAAAGGATTTTTGTACTACGACCTCAAGAAGAAGACCTACATCAAAAGAAGAACTGGACAAATTCCGATGGAGATCTCTTTTTTGATACAGTTACCCAAGAATTCTGATAAATTTACATTCCGTTAAACATTTTGAAGAACCGTCAGGTTCATATTAAATTTTCAATTGTACAAGTTTGATCAACTATTGACCCAAGATATCGAAACAGGTATTTATCTCCCACGTAGATCTGGACAATCTGCTTAAGGGTAAAAGAAAGTTCAAATAGGCCTATTACTGAATAAGAGGTGATAACACCCAACAGAACATAGGGGTAGATATAAAGGAACAGAAAAAAGAGAGAAACCTTCAGATTCTTCTACTAGAACAAAAAACGGCAAACCTTCAGATTCTTTTATAGATACCAACACAGAAAGTTAGTTTAAAGGTCAAAGTTGTGATAAACCTGACAAAAAGAAGACAAAACTTTTGATTATTCTGTTACAAGAATACAAAGCAGAATCAGTAGAGGTTCATTTGTGAAAAGGGACAGAAAACCCTTATTATTTCAGAATTTAAAAGATAGTCAGGAATTCTAAATAGAAATTTAGAAGGTCAACCGATTATCCTTTGCAAAAAATTCTAGAAACCATTCAGGAATTGTTAATCTAAAAATAAAGATTTAAAACAAGGAATAAAACCGTTTAGTTTCTACCTATGAGAACTTGAAAATACTTTTTCTTGCTTAAAACAAAAAATAAGCAAAGAAAATATTTAGATTAGAAAAGTGATGAAAATAATCTTTCATCTAGGTTAAGAAAAAAACTCTTTAGGCAATATAAAATTTTACATTTATTTGAGCAACCTTTAGGTTAAAAAGAAAGTTAAAGAAATTCACATTGAAAATGTAAAAAGAAAAGTAATTACATTTTAATAAGGAGAATAGAAAACTCTGACTTTAGCCCAATCTTGCGGTTGAGAAACCTAACGCAAAATTAGTCAAAAAGATGTGTTAAAAACATCTGTGTTTTCTATTTTCCCTCAATATAAAAAACTAATACCATAAAAGAAAATAGGAAAATATGGTAAAAATGTTAAGTTAACCCAAAATGACAAATAGTTTACCTAGGAAAAGTAGACTAATAGTGAAATATATTCATTAAATAATGATTATAAAATAAACCTTCAAACCTTCAGATAAACACAGTTGGGAAATACAAAATTAAAAATTGAAATATAACGAAAAAGTTTCAAATTTGCGTGGAATCATCTAAAAGAACTTTTAACCCATTTATGCCCACTGACGCGTTCACGCAACACCAAAATTGTCTTTTCTTCTTTAAACTTGTAAGTCACACGAGGCTTCAATTTGGTTTCAATCAAAAATCAATGTCTTCACAGATAGTGTGGCGAGTGTATCTGATGTATTACTTGTCTATTCTGCTAAGGGATATATTTTGAAATGATTTTGAAATTGAACATTTTCTACAAGCAACATGGCATGTAACAAACGAAGGTAAGGCAAGCAGTTGAAGCTTAATAATGAATATATTATGTCATGATCGCTTAAACTGATAGTATTTGCAATGTTCAAATTATTCAGCTATGTATTTTATATATAAAATGTCCTCCATATTTTACTGTGAAATTGGGAAAAAAAATTTGATGCGTTCACGCAACATTGGGCATCCCATAAAATATTTTGATGCGTTCACGCAACACTGGGCATCCCATATGTATACTATGCTATGTGAATATGACATTTCATGCATTATAACTCACAGAATATATATATATATATATATATATATATATATATATATATATATATATATATATATATTTTTATAGATATTATATATAATTTATAAAATATATATTTATTTATATTATATATCAAAAAATATATATATATATATATATATATATATATATATATATATATATATATATATATATATATATATATATATATATATATATATATATATATATATATATATATTTAATCTCATCCCTTGAGGGATGAGATTAAATCATCTTTTATAAGAATTAGAGAAAAACGAGTCAGATGATGACAATGATTTAGATCTGCAAGAAACTCAGGACACCGTTATTGAAGCTAAGAAAGAAGTATGTATTAATATTTAACCATAGAAAATGATGGCATCACCAATGAATATTCAGGGGATGAAGAAGAAGTTGTATTGAAAAACTAACCATGAGAACAGCTGAATTCTCATGTCTCAATTAGTGAAAGTACTTCGATCATACCAGGATCTGTTCTTTGGCCTACAACTTCATCGACAATGCAAGCATCTGTTGTTAGGTACAAAACTTCGTCAAAGAAGTTAAAATTGCGGCGGTGGAACACTAAGGAACTTCCTCAAAATGAGAATAATTTTGGGAAGTGTTTACATAAGCGGTCATTTGCTGATGTTCCACAAGTTCCTTATGAAATATTTAAACTAATTTTGAATAATGATTTCATTCATCAGTTAACGAAGGAGACAGTAAATTAAGCAGCTCAACAAGGAAATCACCAATTTACGTTATCGATTGAAGAGATGAAAGTATTCATTTCAATATTATTATTTTTTGGATATTGCAGTGTATCACGTCGTAGAATGTTTTGGTCAGCTGAGTCAAACAGCCGTAATGAACTAATAATTAAATCGATGCTCCGAAGTAGGTTTGAAGAGATAATGAAGTTTTTCCACGCTGCAGATAACGCCAAGATATGCATAGATGACAGGTTTGCCAAAGCGCGTCCAGTGCTTGATATTTTGAAAAACATTTTCCCTTTGGGGTAAAGTTCTTGGAATAAAAATTTTCCCTTAATCGTCAAATTTTTCTATTGATGAGTCAATGATTCCGTACTTTGGACGACATCCAACAAAGCAATTTATTCGGGGAAGCCCAACACGGAGGGGGGGGGTACAAAGCATGGGTTATTGCGTCTTCACAAGGATAAGCTTATTCCATTGATTTATACCAAGGAAAGTATGAAAAAGAAAATAGAAATGATTATAGGAATCATTATGGACTGGGTGGAAAAGTAATCTTAAATTTTTTAGATGTACTTGAAGCCCAGTTTCCAGATTGGAAGTTCTAATAATACTTTGACAACTTTTTCGCCTCTTTTGCATTATATTGGATGAGATTCAGGAAAGAGGTCATGGTGCAACCAGCACTGTAGGAAGAAATAGAGTAGAGGGGTGTCCACTGACTGATAATAAGCGATTTGGAAAACTACCACGGGGTAATGGAGAACACTTTCTGGATTGAGATTATAATTTAATTTAATATCGCACTAAAGAGGATTAGTTTTGTTGTGTTTGATCAATTTTCTAGTTCATGTTTACATTCAGTTGTTAAGTAAAACTAGGTGACAATCATTTTTTTCTATTATTTTCAGACTATAAATTTCATTATAAAGGTAACAGAAGTTAAAGAATGAGTAATTGGGTGTAAGCTTTGCGGAGTATAGGTTTTATCAACATCAGTAGCGATGCTGGATGCCCGATGAATGCGTTCACGCAACACATAAAACCGGTAATAAATATTCATAAAACCTTTCAAAAATTTTTAATGACGATTTTGGTCATAAATATCATTAATACATGATATACATTAATTAAGCGATTTCCAAAAACCTTAATTAATTCTGGGCAAATATATGGTAAGAGAAACAAGAAAAGAAAATAGAATTTCAATTTTACAGAAAATATTGAAAACACATTTTAGAAAACTATATTTTATTTATTAGAAAATATAAATATAATATATATAGTTTCATATTTTATTTACAGAAAACACATTAAAAACTTTGTTTAGATATTTTTAGATATATATAGTGGAAAACAATGCATATTAACAGAAAACTAGTAGAAATATATAACAGAAAATATAAATTTCATAGTAAAAATATTAAAGAAATTTCATTGGAAAATATAATAGAAAATATATATTTCCTAAAAGGACATAAAAGAAAACATTACAGAAAATACATGAAAAGAATATATATTAACATAGGACCCATACTATGTTACTAAACTTGAGATTTACACTACAGAAAGAACAACTAGGTCACCCGAGTACAAATTGATTAGGATAATCACAAACAGAACAATGAAACTTTTATTTTTGTTTCTAGAATGTTAAAGAATGTTAAGAAGCAGTAAAGAAATAAGATACTATGAAAAGTGTTTAGCTGTTGGCTTCTCATTCATTAAAATTTAAAATGATAATGATTAGGCTATAAGAAAATGAGCCATCATACCATTTTATTTTGCAGAAAATAGTTAACAAATGAAAGTTGAAATATTAAAACTTATTCATTAATAAGTAGATTATAAAACAGAAAACAAATCAGGAGGAACAAATATTCCCTGATTACTAATATAAACATTGACACATATAACATGTCAACTTTTAACACATAAAATATATTATCTCCTTAGACTTCAATTTGCTAATTGCTCTAAAATCTTATTTCTAACTGGCAATTTCAACTATCTTCGAATCACTTTTTATTAAGAAATTTAGTCCAGATTTTAATGTAAGATTTAGGCATTGAAAATTGAAGACCTGAATAAAGAATTTCTCATTCATTTTCTCCAAACTTTAATAGAAAACCAAATTGACTTCTGAAATAAATTAGGAAACACATGTTCTCGTTTCTAAATAAAAATTTAACAAATATTAATTGAAAATATTAATAAAATTCCATATTAGAATTTAATTAAAAGTAAACATAAACATAAGACATGTAGAAATAAAACATGTAAATATAAGACAAAACTAATAGAAAATAAAATTTAAAAAGATAGAAATAATTTCATAAGATGAAATTATTAATCAAAATGGAAATTGAATATTTCCTATTTAGTATTAAGGATTATATAATGGAATTCTAATTGGCCAAAGAAGATAAAATATGAATATTTCTCTTCAAATCCTTCAAATAAATTCCATTATACTTATTTAGATGTATTATAAAATAAGATAATAATTTTTTAAACGAATTCTAGTTAAATATGATGACAGAATTCCATAGAATTAAATAATTCTTGTAACATAGATTCTGATATTCTTTTCATTAAAAAAGGGTTCATTCAATCTTTGTCACCAATCAGACAGGAGAATTAAGAAGAACTTTGACTACCACTTGCAGAGGGAGTGATCAACCTTCAACTAGTGTATCAACTTCATCTGAAATACTTCTGAAAGATGAATATAACACCCATATTTCATCATCTGAGGATTTAAGGAGATAAGCAGAACGGAGATCCTTCGTATAAACCTCATTAGTAACTAAGAGGTCCGAGGGATGTAACATCAAGAGTTACAAGAAGAGAAGAAACAACACAGAGATATAATCTTCTGCAGCCTTTAACTTCAAGTTGAAGAACATCACAAGAGGTTAAAGCCATACTATTTGTCTCCAAAGACAATAAATAGTATATTGTATAAAATTGTTGTAAATAAATTTGCTTAATAAATTTGTTTTATAATCTATATGTTTTATAACTTTATATTTTTTATATATACATTTTATACATTACAAATTTTATATACTACATATTTTACATTTTTATACAATTATATTCTCATATCTTATTTTTGTAAACATTTTATATTTTCATATATTACATATATATTTATTATTGTTATGCGTTTAGATTACGGAATAAAAACTTTAGTCCCGAGGGGCCCGTATATCGTTCTAAATAAATAAAAAATCATAAAAAAACTGAAAAATTATTTCGTATAATTATATTTTTTTTTATCAATTATTTTTCATTTTAGAAAGAAAATCAATAAAAAACAAAAAAATAATTAGTAATTTTGTTTTATTGAAATAATAAAAATACATTCAGAATTTAATTAATTTAGTTACGAATTTTGTTCGTTATTTAATCAAGAATTATTTTTATTTAATTTAATTATTTGCGTTACGAATTTTGTTCGTTATTTAATCAAGAATTAATTTTAAGCCATTTAACCTTTAATATTAACTTTAATGTTACCATTAATTATATAATCAGAATTATTTTAATCTTTACATTATTTTAATTTTAATTTTAATTTTAATTTTTACTTTAATATTCAGTTAATTCTAGCCAACACTATTTAACCATTATTCTTTTATTTATATTATCTACTAACTTTTTAATTAAAGTTTAAAAAAGACATCAGTACATAGATAATAAATTTAAGTCATTTTACTTTTCGAAAACATGAAAAGTATTAATGAACATTAATCAGAATTTAATTTTAAATTAAGTTTAGTATAATCAAAAACTAATTTTAAATATTTTAAATAAAACTAATTTTAACTAAGTCAATAAATAATATTATAATTTATAATTTTTAACTTACTTTTAAGTAAGCTATATAAAATAATTTTATAATTTTGAAATTATGAAAGACCCAACAAACCCTAACCCCAAATCTTTAAAAAAAAAACATTTTAACATATTTTATAAAGGCGACCCAATTAAACCAAAATATTTTCATATTATTAACGTTATATAGATTAATTAATTTATAATATATTAAAATTTAACGGCGACCTAACATAACTAACAAAACAAAAACCACTACAAGAAATGTTCCATCAGACATTGACATCTCTCATAACAGTTACAACTTTGACGAAAATAATTATAAAAATGAAAAATCAAAATGTTAATAACACAAAACAAGGACATTAAAAATACTAACTAATAGCCATCATTTCATAATTAACAAAGAACAAAACTACTAATGGTTACAACAATTTCTTTTAACAAAAATAACAAGAATGTTTAATCTACATTCTTG
>JABUQX010029041.1:45000-47058 GCA_015478945.1 Trachelipus rathkii
CCCTACTGACAAAAATCTTTCTAGCCCTCTTGCCAAAATAAAAACATCTCTAACAACTTCGTAAATCTGCCTTCCTCCTCTTATTCGATCTCTGATTGCTCTGTTGCTAACTCTCCTCAGTCTCCCAACTGAAAGGCCGACCTCTTTGGCCTCCCTTTTCCTCTACTCAACCTGGACGAATTCTGGCATTCCTCCTCCTCCACCTTCTCCTCTCAGGTGTTCCATGCCTTTGCCTGTGATTACATTTGATGTGGTGCATAGGCTCTGAGATCTATGAACGTTAAGGAAGGCGGGGGGGCCCAGATGGCATTCCTCCCCGAGTTTGAGGGAGTGTGCTTCCGAGCTGGCCCCTCCCCTCGTTCACTATATTCTCTATGTCTCAATACTAACACTTTCCCTCATGTTGGAAGCACGCCATGTCCCAACCTAAATTCGAGAAAAAAGAAGGCCGCTCTGGAATCCTTTCTAACCTAATCGCCCTACAGCTTCACCTGTATTCTATCTAAAATCTTGGAAACTCTTCTTCAACTCTCAGTTCTTAGACCATCTGGAATCTCATTTTCTTCTTTCCGATCGCCAGTACGGCTTTCGGCGTTCGTGGTCTACTGGTGATATATCTTTCCCTATTTAAACGCGATTTAGTGGTTTTTCCGCCCTTAGGACTACAGGGAAGATTTGCGTGGTGGGTGCTTGAAACATAAGTCCAAAGCCCATTTGACCGGTATGGTCAACGCGTCACTGCTCTCCAAGCTCCCCTCCTTTGGTTCCTCCTTCTCTTGCTTCTTATGTCTAGCATTCTCTTTCAAGATCGCTCAATTTCGGCCGTGGTTGGGAGCGACATTCTTCTTCTTTTTCTGTTAAATAGTGGTGTTCCAGGGTTCTGTCTTATATCCTACTTTATTCTTACTTTCATTATTGATCTTCTCAACGCTGCAACAATCTAACTTATCTCCCACTCATATGCCGTATGATCACCTCATTCTTCAATCTCATTTCAATTCTGCCCCTTCTTACTTCTAGATTGCCTCTCGTCTTAATCTTTTCCTGATTCTATTCTCGCTGATCTGGATAGAATTTCCGATTGCGGTCGGTCGCCTTAACCTTGTGAAATTCAATTTTTCAAATACTCCGGACTTCTTCTACAAATCTCCCCTCTTAAAACACCTTTTAACTTTACTTCTCTTTTCGACGATCCTCTCGTCTCTCCTGTTGACCAAATACATCCTTGGCCTTAAACATAAACAAAAAAAATTCTTGGAACCTCAACAACCATCATAACGGTTGCTTGGGTGGCCCAAAGAAAACTGGGAGAGTTCCTGTTTAGACTGCGAGATTTTTTTTTTCCTCTTCTTAGTTACTACTCCAGCTATACAAGGTCTCATCCGCCCTTGTATGAGTACTGTTCTCATAATTGGGGGGCTCTGGTTTCACCGGCTTTTGGACAGGGTCGAGTCAAAGCCCAAAAGGCTTAACTGTTCTGTACTTTCAGTTCACTTGACCCTCTATCTTTGCGGCGTGAATGTTGGTGTTTATCTCTTTTCTATAGGTCCGCAGCGGCAGGTGTTGCGAGGGAACTTACCCACTCGCGTAACCATCACCTTTACGAACGCCCTCGTAGACAAGGGGTTCCTGTGTCTGCGCACAGAGTTTTGGTGTTTTGATTAGTAGGTAACTCCAGGCTAGTTTGTTGCGGTGCTTCCTTCTTTCCTGCCACATCTGTTCTGTGGAAATCCCTGCCATCTTCTGTGTTTCCAGCTGAATTTAATGCTCCCCTCACTTTCAAGCCTAGCGTCTGTGCTCATCCTGCGTGATTTCTCTAGTGGTGAAGTTTTAGCTTGTAACACCTGCACTCCCTGAAAGGGCGTCTTGGCCGTGAGTGGTGGTGAAGCAAGCTATGATAAAAAAAAAAAATAAAAAAAAAAAAGCAATTGCTTATGGTCGAAAACCAATGATAAAAAATTAAAATTTCATTAGCATTTTTTATTAGGAAACCAAAAGAGCGGTAAAGCAAGCTTTTAAAACTTCTTGATTCCTTATCTAAAAAGCCTATAATATCAA
>JABUQX010029042.1:0-26018 GCA_015478945.1 Trachelipus rathkii
TTAGGCTATAATAGAGTTAAGAATCTAATTTGCTGATAGTTATATATATATGGACCTTTTCTAATAAAAGTGTACCTACGAATTTTCATGAAGCTTGAAGGATATATTAGAAATATGTTATATTAAATAAAAAAATGTGTTTGTCAATACGCGAAAAGGTTAAGAAAAAGGATGTAAGATCCACCGTTTGTGAGATAAAAAATCAAACAAATTTTATGGAAATAATAACTATAATTTTAACCCTTGTTTCTTATAAAACGGCCGAGCGATAATCATTAGTTAATAAAGACGCACTTAGCCAGTATTAGTAAATAAGCTTCTCAGGTAATCAAGAGAGAAAATAAGTCGCAGTCACAGAGAAAAAAGTCGTATAGAAAAACCTACATTGGAGAAACCTAATTTTATAAATTCGATAATTTAAAAATTTCAAGAGACCAAATTCGTTAAAATATATTCGTTAAAATTTGTTAAGAACATTGACAATCAGTATCTTAGTGTGCTTCGAAAGAACATAAAACCTAACAAATTTGGCACCATTGTTGGAAAAGTTTGTTAAATATCACAGGAGAAAATTTTGCTCACTTACTTCAAATGTTCCCCGCAAAGTTTAGCTTTCTTGTTATTCTGTCAATCCCTATTAAAAGTACTCGCGAACCCTAGGAAAGACACGGTTTTGAGTACAACTGAACTTTCTTTAAGAAATTGTGACAGACAAGCAGTTGACTATCTCTTAATACATGATAAACCTGCATAATCATTTCACTCAACAGATCAACATATATCATAGAACAGGTTGGGAAGCCAAAAAATGACAAAATCGCAAATTAAATTTTGAATGAAAGCACATAACTCGTCACCACGTTGCCAAATCGATTTATACGCTTGGGAAAATTGGCACATGTGATTCTCCAAAATGGTATACATAACTGATGAAAATGTACACGATATATAAAAAGCATCAACGTTTTTATTTGTGCGTTTGATCTTATTAAGAATTTTCTCCACACACACCTTGAGATAGAGAAGATTATGGGATACCACGCAATATACTGGACGGATGTTTATTAAGCAAAGGAATACAAGCACGAATACAATTTTTGCTTATATATATATATATATAATATAATATATATATATATATATAGTAATATATATATATATGGAGGTAATATATTAATAATAATATATATATATATATTAATATATATATATTATTTATATAATATATATATATATATATATATATATATATATATTATAATATATATATATTATATATATGTGTGTGTGATATCAGGGATATATGCATTCACGAAATTTTGAAGATCCGTACCCACATCTAAATTCTATCTTAATGGATACGGATGCGTACCCATTATTTATTTTTTTATTATATCTTTATTAGTAAAAACTAATATGAAAGTACCCTTTATTAACTCGGATGTTGGGAAAAAATATTTTAACTAACATAAATTATTACTACTCATTCCAATCACTAAGAAAACTACAAGAAAATCTTAAAACAAAGTTGAATATCATCCACGATACGCGTTCAAGGAGAAACATAAGAAGATACCCATGTTTAGTGCATGGCTTTAGGTACGATATACCCTCTGTTTTGTACATGGCTTGGGGTACGACATACCCATGTTTAGTATATGGCTTGGGGTACGACATACCCATGTTTTGTACATGGCTTGGTGTACGATATACCTATGTTTACTGTATGCCTTGGGGTGCGACATACCCATGTTTAGTAAATGGCTTGGGGTTTGACATACCCATGTTTAGTACATGCATCGGGTACGACATGCCCATATTTAGTACATGGCTTGGGGTTCGACATACCCATGTTTAGTTCTTAGCTTCGGCTTCGGGAACGACATACCCATGTTTAATGTTTTTTGGTTAAGAATACAAGGCACGTTAGACTGAATGAGACTTTAATCTCGTACACAATTCCAGTTTCAAAGATAAAGCATGATAACATATTGGATAATTAACGCAAGTATTTTGGAAGCTCTATATCTATATCATATGAAAGATATTAAATGACTGGAGTTAGTGCTACCAACGCCTTCATTGTAAATGTTATTCCTCAGCTGAAATTACATAGAACAGTATAACATGAATTCAGATGAACGCAAAGGTTTATTAATAGTATCATAATTTATTAATAGTTTGAAGAGAACTGGACATGAAATTTAACTCTTTAAAAGCTATAAAGGCACTTTTACAGTTGCAACCTCTCTAGTTTACACAATAAAAAAACTATATTTAATAAATTTTTTACATTAATTTCCTTGGAATAAAAATGTTTTATTTTTTTCAATTTTGTTTAATGCCAACTACCGAAATTACAATTGAAAAGAAACAGATTCTAGAAAACCTTTTATGAACTGGCCCTGACAATCGAAAAGGAAAAGTCCAACTAATATTTCTCTAACTGATAAATTTTCTCTTGGCATCAAACATTGAAGGTGAATAAGAGACCGGGTACAAAAAATAAATCTGATAAAGTAGTTCATTTGATGTATAATGAAAGAAGAACAAATATTCTCTCTAACTGTAGAAAAAAAGAAAAGAAAAATATACCAAATAGATTCACCTTCCTTCATTTATCATATATATTACACTTTATACATATATATATATTTATAATATATATATTATATATATAATATATAATATATATATATATATATATATATATATATGATATATATATATATTATATATATATATTAATAAATTAATAATATATATAATATATATATTATATATATATTTTATATATATATAATACTATATAAATTAATATTATTATATATACTATATATATATATTAAATATATATATATATATATAATATATATAATATATATATAATATATATATATATATCATATATATATACCCAGTGATAGTTATTACGTATCATATATAGTATATATATATATATATATATATATATATATATATATATATATATATATATATATATATATATATATATATATATATATATATATTATATATATTACATTTTATATCTTCTGATGTTTTCAATTTTATGATGGGAAATGATCAGCGAATTTCGTAGCCGATATTGCAAATTTCCATTGGGAGTGGGAGGAAGGGGTATTGGTGCCCCTAGGAACTGACAACTTACTCTGACTTACGGTTTTCGTTTTTCTGAGACATTCGAGGTTTAAATCTTTATTTCAAGTGGACCTATACCCAAATGGTCGACATTTGTAAGCTAACCTACTAACCTAACCTAACCTAACCTAACCTAACCTAACCTAACCTAACCTAACCTAACCTAACCTTAACCTAACCTAACCTAACCTAACGCCTGCGGAGGGCTATACAGGGAATTTTTTTGATCTTGTTTAGACCCTTTTTCCTGTCGACCCATTTTCTTGTCGAAGATTTGGGCTAATCGCCTTTCAAGTTTGTTGAACAACACCTCTCTTCTCTTTCTTTATATATCGTCTCTTCCTCCTATCCGACAACAAACCTTACTGTTCTCTTAATTTTCATCCAAAATGTGTATGTGTGCATATGGAAGAAGTTGTCTCTTTCCATGCCACTTATATGGTTAAAGGGCTGGCCGAGCACCGGAATTTTGCGCACAGCACCGCACAGCAAAAGAGTAAGAGCACCACGCAACGAAAGTAATTTACACTGCGTCACACCTCTGTGTTTCAATTTGCACCGCGCTCCGCACCATATCGCTCCCCCCCATATTGCACCGCACCGCACCGCACTAAACTACACCTGGTGCGTCAGCCAACCCTAAAATTGGCTAATAATAATTGTAAAGCTTTGTTTTTTTTATGTATTATACTCACTGTTATACTCATTAATGTCATTATACTCAATATACTCATTATGCTCATTACACTCATTATACTCATTATACTCATTATACTCATTAAACTCATTATACTCATTCCACTCATTATACTCAAACTAGTGTGATCTTGGTCATGACGGTAATCCTCCTGTGGTTCTTGGAAAAATCTTTTGTCCGAGATAATTAAATTCAACGTTTCATTACTGCTGGAGATAAGGAGAAGATAACTCATCATAAATCATAATCTATCATCCTATTACTCAAACATCTTTTCTTTCCAAAGTATTAAAATCTATCAAACGATGGAAGATTTAGGAACATCTTAGTTCTTCAAATCTTAGTTCTTCATCTTCAGTTCTTCTTCTAAGCCTCTTAGTTCTTCAAACTTCTTCTTAGTGCTCCTTAGTTCTTCTTCATCTTAGTTCTTCTTCTTAGATCTAAATCTTATTCTTAATCTTCAGTTCTTCTTCTAAGCCTCTTAGTTCTTCAAACTTCATCTTAGTTCTTCTTAGTTCTTCTTCTTAGATCTAAATCTTATTCTTCATCTTCAGTTCTTCTTCTAAGCTTCTTAGTTCTAAGCTCTTCGAACTTCTTCTTAGTTCTTCTTCATCTTAGTTCTTCTTCTTAGATCTTAATCTTAGTTCTCTGATCACGAGGTTAGGCTTTCGTCTCAAAGTTTTTCCACAATTGAACAATTTTAAACTCTCGTGGTCAACTATAGCTTGAAATTAAATACGTTCTCACATTTAGAAAGAAATAATTGTAGATTTTAGCAAATAATTAATATATATATATATATATATATTATATTATTATATATACATATTATATATAATAAATATATTATTTATATATATATATATAATATAATATATATATATATACTATATGATGCACGTCGCATTGCAAACCAAGGCATATTTAGATATAGTAATTAATTAAATGGGGTGATTTCAATGAAAAGGGTTTTTTCTGCTTTTGAAGTTTTATTACATAATTTTGCAAGTGAAATAAATGGTATGACAGATGATGATAATCAATTTTATAATTGCAATAATGGTAATGGATATTTCATTTGATAACACAGTAAATAAGGCCCATAATTTTTATATATCACGGCAAATCTGCCGGCTAAAATGATAATGAAGAGGCACTGAGCATTTTTGTTTGTATGCTGCCTGCATTGGTATAAAATCGATTTGTTTAACTTGGGCAATTAAATAGTACTTGGTATAACACAAGGCTTTCACAATAGTTATTATAATAATTGATTCAATAAGTAGAATCTATTGGAGAGATGCTGTGACGCATCCTCCGGCCACTCTAGATCGTGGGGCACTCCTCTCGTGTCAGCTTTGAAGAAGCCTAATACACGTTACAATTTCAAATCTCTGGCCCTCTATCGGTGGGCACAAAATATAATTTTAAAATATAATAGGTGGCATTGTTGATATGGAAATGGAAATTTCTCAGATCAAATGGTACCCCGGACGTGACTTCTGCAATGAGATTGCAACAACAGAATACATACGATGCGTATGGCTGAGTTAATTGCAATATCATTGCAGTCTAAGTAACCCTTTATAATCTATTTATAGTTATTACATAATAAGCAATAGAAGAGAACAGAACAAGAAAGACACTACAATAGCCAAAAAAGGAGAAGAATATAGTTTACATATTAGAACGCCATTAATGACTACTTTAATAAAATTTCTTTTATCCCCGTCAATTAAATTTTCAGCAGATTTCCAATATGCTATAATGTCTTCATCCTCATCAACCATTTTCGTCTGTTTCTATTTTCATTCTCTTTCTTTCTTTCTAACAATTTTCAATAAAACGTACAATTTCTCTAGGTAGGTCATGCTCTTCGGCAGACAATTCAGATGCAATATATACATTCCATCAAAACATTCTTATCTAGAAAATAAGGAATACTTCTCTCTATGCATTTATGGTTTTTCTATTTGTTCATTTTCTTCATGTTTAAAAGGGTATCTTTTCGTCTCTCTTTTTTTTTCTTTTTCTGTGAAGCCTCCGTTAAAAGGGCAAGAATGAATGGAATTTTTACGATAGGCATTTATCTGCCAGCTGTGAGCTTTGAGAGTGAGAATGAGGCCTCTCACTTTAATCCGTTTTCTTTCGGATGTTTTTTTTTTCAGATTTTGTAACAATAGTTTTAGGTGTCTTTAAAATTACATTTTTAATTTTTAACATGTTGAAAATTTTGTAGAGATAGAATACCAACCAATTAAGAGAGGAAATTTGAAAAGACGATGCCGAGACTTACAATTATGAGATCATGCATCAAGAAATAAAAATTTTACAAAGGACGTTATCAACAATGGTTCGAAATTGGATAGGACTTTTAAGATATCAAATTACGTTTTTTTTTCTATTTCGGCGCATGTGCGCTTATCGCTGTACATCTAACAGCAGCTTTTGTCCCGTGTGGGCTCTGGCTGTTTTACATTGTTTTCTAAACCTATACTGTGTAATTACTCAGACATATGTAATTAAAATATAATTGGCATGAAATATATAGAACCCTATTTGTTTTTATCAGAATTAATTACCTGTTTTAAAGCATTATTATTCTCTAAAATATTGAATTTTTGAATACATTTGCAATTTTCTTATTTTTGGATACTTTTTTCAATTATTAATAATATTTTATTAACAAGCCACATCATTCAGAAGATATATTTTATTTGTAATAATATGTTTTTTCTACAACTTACTAATTTTTTTCTATAATTTTATTAAAATCGGATATCCTTGGCTAATTTTCTTCTTCTTATAAAATATTTATTTAAATGAAAAAAACATCATTTATTATAATTTACATATTCAATTGTATAATATTTTTAATACCCATTGATTACGTAACTATTATAAAATATATTTCACTTTTTACATTTTTTTTTTTTAATGTTAGTTATTATTATTATTATTATTATTATTATTATTATTATTATTATTATTATTATTATTATTATTATTATTGATTATTATTATTATTACTCGTATGTAGCTTACCAAATATACGCAAATAATATATTTTTGAAACTTTCATGACAAATAAAGTCGGTTAAAAACCGTTAACGTAATGGTCAGTTTGAAACTATGACGTCACACGTTTTCTATGATTGATAAAGGTGTTTCAATGAAGTTTTTAAATTTCTTTTGAAGATGTAACAATGAAATTTTTAAGAAAGTTAATTATGCAAAATAAAGTGTGTTCCCCGAGGGTTTGACCGTGAATTATTGCGGCTTACGCCGCTTGTGGCAGCTTCCGAGCGGGCTTGGAGGATAGCTCAGTCGTAACGCACGCGGGTATAATTGTCCTCAGTCGCAACATGGCGGTGGTTCAATCCTGGAGAAGGCGTTAATTTTCTTGTACCTTCCTATGTTATGTTTCTTTATTCAACATCTTATATATTTGCGATTAATATGCAAATATTTAAACATATTATATATATATATATACGTATATATATTTATATATATATATATAATATATAATATATATATAATATATATATATATATATATATATATATATATATATATATATAGGCGAAATACGAGAGGGAATCTTTTGTGAGACATATATAGTATTTCGTTAGAGTTTATATACAGCTCTGTAAGAGACTATTTGCAGGTCTCCTGTGTACACCTTAATTCCTTGGTGAACCACTTCATGATTTCATACTGTATGTATTGTATAACGCTTGATTGTTTGGCATCCCCTTCCTTCCCCAAGGAAGGGACGCCAAAACAAAGAGCTATGATTGGTGGAGGGCCTGAGAAGGCCCAAAGCTAAGAAATGCTCGAGAGTGTTAGATAGGATCTCACGACGAGAGAACATTTAAAAAAGCAAGTTTACATTATATCATTTTAAAGTAACGTTGTGATTAATTAGTATTATACTATTATAATTTTTATTTCTATTTCAGTTCAGGAAGTTATATTTTATCATGATGTTCCAATAAAAGTTCTAGTTTTCAAAGGATTAAAATAAATTTAAAATATATTAATCAACTCAATTAGTTTTACTTCTTACCCCTTATAGTTAAGTAACTTATTTCGGGGTTTCTATTTTCTTTCTATCAGACCGTAAGCGTAATTAAGTGCTTTAATCGTGTGATATTTGACCTGTACAAACATTATTTGAGTCAAAATTAAAACAACGTGAAGACATTAACTTCTTATATACTCTCATTGATAATAAGAAGAGAAAAGTCGTTGTCTAGAGACATTCGGATAAGCAACAGAAAAATGTTTGCCTATTTCAAAAATTGGATTGTCAAACTAAGCTCTATATTAGGCTTAGTCATAAGACGCCTAAGCTGACTCAAAATCGACTCCACAAATATAGTCAGTAACTCAAGACTATAGAAAATGGTCTCAACCAAAAAGCTGACTCTTCTGACCCAAACGAAAAACTACAAAAGGAAAAGAAGGGGAATCTCCCATCCCCCCAACGAACGCAACCCTCGCATGATGAAGCAGGGCCATCTGGTCTTCATCAGAGGCTGAGTTGGAAATCACGCCACAATCTTCCCGCCAAAAAGGAAAGGGTGAGGGCGGTCCTATAACGACTTCACCATTAAAAACATCAGTCACTAAACATCAGTCAATTAGCCAACACTTGACCCTTACTGATGTTATAAATTGTTAAGTGCTACAAACAACGATTTCCCAATTAAATCATATAGAGATACTCACGGAACGTGTTTCGTTTGTTTGGCCCACTTGCCACTAATTTGGTCCTCTAAATCTAAATTCACCCCTTCAAAATAAGCTTTATCGTCTCTATTTAGCGAATATCGAGGAAGTTTACCTCCTGCTTAAGGAAATCACGGATACGGGAGCGTATTCAAACAGCATGAAGCGCCGATGAGTTGCCAAGTGATACTCCTCGAGTGAAAGAGAGTAACTTGGTAACCAAGAGCTTCGAACTGTTTGGTGGAACTCACCCTAAATTCGCATCGATGCTGTTCTTAGGAGCAGATCTTCGAAATGTCCCAGATGAGTGTCTACTCGCGATCGGCCGAAGATAAAGACTTGCATCAGAATGTTTGTTAAAGTCGCCGAATGACCTCTATAGAGAAGCTTGTTCAAAAGGAAGAAATTACCAACAACCGAATTACTGAACAGAATTGGAACTCTGTGAACTCCTGTGCGTAAACCAGAACTCGACACGAGAGGACACAGACTCAGCTTACCCCACGCGCTCAGCGCGCGCGACCCAAGACGCAACATGAAGCTGGTCAACAGCTGAGGAAATCCAAGCTGTCCGCAGAATGGCTGACTCACAATACGGTGAATCGAGCTTCGCCGCTGCACTGCAGCAGTTTCATTCAAAGCAAATCTCCGACACAGTGAGAGAGGAATAATGAACGCGACAAAAGTTAGGTCACGATACTCAAGGTCGATGCCAAATGGCTTATATAAAGTCATTTAACAAGCCATGAACGTAGCTCTGTTTTAACCAGTTCTGCGATAATCTCTTTCAAAAAACGCTTATATAATGTGAGGTATGAATGCCCCTGATGTATCCATTATATAAATAATATTGGCGAAAGAATGCCATACAGCAATGTCCCATCATCGATCGGGGAAACTGAAATGGCTGCGTAAATCTCGCAACTAACAGCAGCCATGAAAATCTACTCACAATAGAAAGGTGAGATTTCATAATACCATCCAAGTGATTAATGACCATCTTACACACAGTGATGAGATGTAGATAAAATAAACTTAGAAAATCATAGTGCTGGGTGAATTAAATAAAGATTATATCAATCAATACCAACTCTAGTGACATTATAAATAGTAATAGCAAAAAGTACTATACTACTACTTATACTACTTATTATTACACTACTTAATTATACTACTACTTATACTACTAATAATAATAATAATATAATAATAATAACATATAATATAATAATAATAATATAATAATAATCAATAATAATAATAATTTATTATATTATTATTATTATAACATGAACAATAATGACAATGAAGATGATCAAAATGATTCAAAATATCAGAACAACCACAGCACTATCCAGGTGGAAAAATAAAATCCTATATAAATACAATAAAATTGAAAATATTGAATTACATAAATAATGACTTTAAATATCAAAGAACACTCATTAAATCAGGAAATTGTACCTGGAATGCAATGCTTCCTTCTTGCTTAAAGAAACTTAAAAATTCACAAATGAAATATGGTAGTAGTCCACAATGAACAAAAAATATCGATGCGTAAAAATATTGATTTTAAATAGTACCGATGTCACAAAGGTCTTGAACAGGATGTTTCATAACTTATATGGTATGTACAACATGATTAATTTTTATAACTATCTGTGAACGCCAATGTTATTGGGGTATGTCTTTTTCAAATCAAATTTATTAAATGAGGGGAAGGGTGTACGGACAGTGCAAGGGAAGTGAGAGCAATGAAGCAAATATCCTTCGACCCGAACTTGATTTCAAGTGCCGTTAACGACCGCTGCTTAAGGCAGTGATGAATGTTGCAGCGATGTCGAGGTAGGCGGAGGGTTTGCAAGATTGACAACTTGACCGTTGTATGTAGTTCTATGACACCACTAAATTAAGGTTCGATTACTGTTCAGACTCGGGCTCTGTCAGCAATTATCCTGGCTAGTTAAGGTGCTCCTGACAATCACAAGCACCCTGGGATACTGCTGCAGCATAACTCAAAAAATTGTCTTATCGTATGATATTTAAAATATTGACAATTGAATTAGGGGCTGGGTCCGAAATTAATGATCACCTTTTATGTAGCAAATGTTTAATACAAATATTTTAGGTCTATCGATTTTTAAAGAATTTGAGATGGGCTCTTGATTTAAACGAGATTTAATCTAAATAGACTCAGTTAAATTGCGATAAAAATAACTTGAGGCGAAACAGATCAAAACACCAATACAAAAAGGAAAGCCTCGATTCCTAAAATCTCTCTCTCTCCCAACTCCTACCTCTGTGCACGTTCCTCATAGTTCTTTATTTAATTTTAAATGAAATATTAAATGAACTAAACGTTATTTGTAAAACCCCTATCTACGCCGAAAACGCACCAACATACAATTGAAAACAGATAAAACGGTGGGATGAAATTTTGAAAATTAAAGATAAGAATACAAGAATGAGCCGAGCTTAATAGGGGAGGACGTCAGGAGAACTTCTGATAAAGGCTGCTTTTATAAACGAGAAAAAAGTATAATGAGCTCGCCAACACTTACCTTATTAAAGTAAGTCACGATAAAAGGACTCCCATTTCACTCCGACCCGGAGGTTCCCCACAAGCCTCTATGCTGCAAACATGAAAGCAGAACCTTGACAACTGTAGCGCACAAGGAGTCCCTACGCGAGCACTTCACTCAATGGGTCCTTTCCCATGAGTGTCCTAGAGAAAAGTGGAAATAGAGTGGAGAATAATTTCCGATTTTAGAGAGCTGAACAAAAGGGCCGAAATAGAAACATATGGCCACCCGCACCTGCAGGATGCTATGTCTACACTGAAGGGGAGTCGGCTATACACTCGTTTGGACCTAACCGCAGGCCTTCTACGGGATACCACCCATGCTGATTCGGAAAAGTCTTCACCATTCAACTGCCAATACGGTTCGTAACCTACAGGTGTCTCCCAAATGGGATACGTCTTATCTCCCTTTATCTTTCAAGCTTACATTGATACGGTCATACAAGAAATCGAGAACACTGTGCTTTATGGATGATATAGATTTGATTCAGCACATCACAGAACGGAAGATGAGCACAAAATTCTCCTTGAAAAGGTGCTAAGAAGATTACAATATTTAAACATCAGTGTCAATCCCTCCAAGTGTCAGATAGGAAAAAAAGAGATTGATTATCTTGGCTATACTATAAATGAGAACGGGAACAGACCCAATCATGAAAAAATTAGTGACATACTAGACACCCCCAAGCCAAGAACCATAAAGGAACTAAGAAGTTTCCTTGGAAAAGTTGGGTTTTACCGCAGCAGCACCCCGCTTTTCGAGGAAATAACAGCGCCCCTCAATATGTTCCTAAAAGGAAAGCCCTAAGGGAATCGTCGCATTAGCTGGAACACTCTGGCAGAAAAAGTCTTCGAAAATGCCAAAGAGGCTGTTAAAGATGCCTCTGTGCTTGCCTACCCAAGCACCTCAACCCCTTACAAAATTATCATCCACACGACAGATGTATCTACAGGAGCTGTCATCTTATCCGCTACTGCAGAAGGAGATAAGCCTATTGCCTTCTACAGCTCAGTTCTGTCTCAAACCGAAAGAAATTATGACCACGCCAATCAACTACTGGTCTGTCTAACTAAAGTCTTCAGAAAATACGGATATCTGCTTGCTTCTAAGAACATAAAAATAGCAACACAATTGGGAGACCTCATATTGAAATATAAAAGATCAAATGATGATAAAAATTATAATGTACGTGAAATTAGAAGCTTAAATTTACTCAGTTCTTACCAAGTTTCATGGGAATTGATCACAAAAAAGACAAACCCACTTTCTGAATACCTCCTGATAAATAAAATTAATAATAATGATTAAGATGATGAAATAATGAAAAATAATAGAGAGCAGGCGGAGCTCCCCGCCACCCCCGTCCGTACGAGCGCTGTGATTGGTTCTCCCACCAGCCAACTGACCAATCAGAGCAAGGCACAAAATACACTCCACTTGGACCCATTCTTGGGCCCTTTAAACCCATATCGCTATGAAGAACCCTCGCCTACCTTGAAGGAAAGGTACTATCAGGCCATAAAAGAAAATACCGCACGCGCCACGGTCGAAATTCCAAGAAAGGGAAACAATGAAGAGACTTTAAATGACCACAACGTAAACAAAGAACATTCCATGCGTGTTTCTCATGAGAAAAAGGAAAATTTAAATCCCAAAGGGTTAAAAATGAATGAAAGGATAGAGATAGAAAGAAAAGAATTAAATAAATTAAATGATAAATTACCCCTAAGAAAAATAGATGAAGTAAATGATATTTTAATAGAGAATAATAGAATAAATTTAATTCAAAATTGCAATGAAGTTCACATGGAGCTGATAAAGCGCTTCAGGAAAGAAATCAATTATATTGAGATCAGCGAAGACCAATTAAAGGATGAATACATAAACTCTCTACTTACAAATAAAGAAAAAAAGTTCTTTAATCATTAAAAGACAACAATATTACTTACACACTATCTCTCTCTCTCTACGTAGATGTTTCTCTAAATTATGCTCGAGTCATTCTCCCCGACCGCCGAGTGAACGACATTATCCGTATGACTCACCTCCAAGGTCATCTGGGTATTACTCGATGCCTCACTGCCCTGAAGGCCGATTTTGTGTTCAAGAACATGCATAAGAGGGTCAAGGAGCTAGTCCGTTCCTGTCCCCAATGTCAGATAGCTAAGGTAGGACGTGGAATAAACCCTATTTACGGAAAGTACAAGGAGGTGTCCTACAAGTTTCAAGCTGTTCATGTGGATATCTTGAAATTACCTGTCTGTAGGGGATATAAGTACCTATTAACTCTCATTGACGGGTACTCTCATTATGTGTGGGCGTTTCCCTTGAAGGATATCACCAAAGAGACGGTTGTTAAAACGTTAATTAACCAGCTAATTCCGCTGTGTGGAATTCCCAGCAACCTCATCACAGATAAAGGTGGAAATTTTACGTCACATCTTGTTGGAAAGTGTGTGTAAACTGTTAGGTATACTTCACACAACGACCGCCAGTTACGCACCTTTTTCAAATAGCAAGGTAGAAGTCACCAATAAGATGATTACTAATAGTCTGAGAACCCATGCAGCTCGCCGAGCCGAGTATGGAGAGCAGGTGGTTAGAGTGTCTTACACACTTCGTCTTGTTTCGCCCAGACCTAGCCCCGATCTCAGAGATTGGCATCTGTCCGAGTAATTGTTGGACCGGCCAAGGATATAACATTCCTGAACGGCTTATTAGATCGCCTCTATCCCAGACGGACGCGAAAACTCATATGACAACCCTATGATTGAAAAACTGAGCTGATAAGTGGGAAAACCTCTAGCACAAGAACAAATCTACGAAATCGGAACGGTGTTCCTACCCAAGAATTTGAAGGATGCAAAAGTATCTACTGTCAAGGTCAAACAAGTAAACGTTGGAATCTCTCCCTAAGTATTCAAAGTGGCCCTTGATAGGTTGTCAATGATTACAACAGTAACGCTCACTTATAAGGGGAATAGGTGGTAGTTTGAAAACCTAACGACGTCAATAATCTTCTACAATCTAGTTTCCGATCCTTCTGACGAAAGAAAAACTTGGAATTTTGAATGAAATAAGAGGAAAGGAAAGTGGGGGACAGAAATGAATATCTCTTGAGGAAAATAAGTTAAAGACGTGGCTGTGGTGATTAATACGAGAACAAAAGTGTTTGTTAAAGGTGTTAAATATCCATATTGTAGTTCTTTCTCCTTACCCGAGTAGTATTTCATCTGTTTTTCTTTCCTGCTTTCCTTTGCATTTCATGTACCATCCCGAAGGTGGGTGTGGGAAAATACCTGTTAAAAAACACAACCCCACGCGTCACGTGTGGTTGTGAGACAGTTATTTTCCTTGAACTCACAAGGTCACAAAACTATAGGTAGAAATACGACAGGAAATCTTTGTGAGACATATGCATGCATGTCCTAGAGTGTATACAGCTCTGTAAGAGACTATTTGCAGGTCTCCTGTGTACACCTTAATTCCTTGGTGAACCACTTCATGATTTCATACTGTATGTATTGTATAACGCTTGATTGTTTGGCATCCCCTTCCTTCCCCAAGGAAGGGACGCCAAAACAAAGAGCTATGATTGGTGGAGGGCCTGAGAAGGCCCAAAAGCTAAGAAATGCTCGAGAGTGTTAGGCAGGATCTCACGCATTGAGGTCGCATTAGAATAGTTGTTAGTGCCCAATCTCTTATTGTTAGTTCTTACGTGTGATTAATAGTAATTTCTAACGACATATTGTGCATAGTAACATCCTATTTACTTATCTGATTGAATCCATATCTGTCAATATCATATCACTATCATAATAAAGCCACTACACAGAAGTACCTATTAATCAATCCCCCGGTTAATGAATGAGTTTTCATTAATCATTTGATAGCCAGAGTGATTCTGGCCTATACATCACTGGAGACCCCGATAGTGACAGGGGGCTAAAACCCCTAATTTGGAGTCAGATACGTTATAAAATTCAAAAAAAAAATCCGTTACTTTTGCTTAAGTGCTTAAATAGTGTGGTATTCGACAATTAAATAGATAACTATATATTAATAATATATATATAATATAATATATATATATATATATATATATATATAATATATATATATAATTCACTATATAGTATATATTATATTTATATATATATATATATATATATATATATATAATATATATATATATATATATATATCATTCCGGCTACTATTCTTTGGGAAGCGTAATTTTAAAATGAAAAGAAGCACTAACAATCTGAACATCATCAAGAACTTTATTCAACGTTTCGATGACTCAAACTGTCATCATCCTCAGGAAAAGACACTACAAAATAATAAATAGCAATAACAATAATAACTAAAATAATAATAATAATAATAATAACAAAAAATCATCTTGGAAAAGAATAAATAAATAAATCTTGACCTAATGGAAGTAATAAACAAAACTGTATTATAAATTAAATAAGGGAGTGAAATCTAGAGGGAATTAAACTAAACAAATTTTTTCTTCATAAAAGTTAAATAGTAATTATTAAATATTTTGAGTATTACAACAATTAAAAGAAACAAATCAATGCATCACGGATAACTAAAATAAATTCAAACAAATTTTTTTCTTCTTAAAAAGTTAAAGTATTATTAATATTTTCGGTATACATACAATTAAAAGAAATAAATGTAATGCATTCACGGATAATCTAAAATAACTTCAAACAATCGTTGAAGCAAGACTATGAGAAATAAATACATCAATCATAAAAATTATAGCATGACATCATATATTAAATAACTAAAATAGATGATTAATATAATTATTCAATGATATGAAATTACATAATGTCAATAAAGTCACTCAAAATTTACAGTATAGTTTTCAGTTAAAATTAAAATTTACGTAATTTTCACAACAACAGGTAATTCAAGATAATGCTGCGAAATTAATATCAATTTATAAACTTACTAGGTAACGATTGGTAATATTTCTATGAATTTAACAAGAGGCTTCATAAAAGGTTGGTAAGTTTATACGGGCCGGAGCTGTGAGTTTATTGCGCTGACTAGGGTTTAAGTGGATGAGAGTATTATAATGTATTCAGAAATATGTAACTTGGGTTGGTTCGGGAGTTTGTGCAGTTAATAGAGCCAGTAGGACAGCAAGAAGAAGAGAGATGATTTATGTATGTAAAGGCGACGTGATCTCTTAATAGCAGGCAGAGTTTGTGAAAAGGCGTACGTGAAACAAATGTGTGTGGACGAGACGATAATTTCCGCGATGTGCCTCATTAATTCGACTGGAAATTGTTGACAGGAGGGAACTGCCTATATAGGTTAGAGAAGTTGGTGCTGACCATCACGAATTAAATTAGTGAAAGCATGAGAGTACTTAAGTAGGCAGTTCGGGGAATTTCTTATGATGTATATTTCGATTTATTACATATGTATTTCGGATCGTCTCCCATATCAGTGTCTTTGAAGCACACTTGGGACGATTGATATATATATGGGTTATGTATATATATAGTAGTTATTGTGTATTTATGGATTGTCGGGTAGGAATATATATACTAGTTGTGAGGTGTATTCTGAGTTTATTTATAGTACTATTATTTACGTAGTATATATATAGTATGATATATATTATATTATGCGCGGTTGTGAGGTGTGGTTAGTTGGTGTACGGGGGGTGGTTTGTGATGGTTTTGTTGGTGATGTGTGGTCGGGGTTTGTGTGTGGCTGGTGCGGTTCGGTGTTGGGGGTTCTTTTGGGGTTGGTCGTTGGTTGGTGGTTGGCGGTGGTGGGTGTAGTTTGGTTGTGTGGTGTTGTGTCGGGCGTGGGTGTTGGTGGTTGGTGGTGTGTGTGGTGTTGGGGTGGTTGTTCTGAGTTGTTGTTGGTACGTGGTGGGGTGTTGGTGTGTTTTGTTGGTGGGGTGTGGGGGGTGTTGTTGTTTTGTTGCTTGGTGGTTTGGTGTGGTGTTTGTGGTTGGTTTGTGCTGTGGGTGTTGGTGGGGTTTGGTGGTGTGTTTTTTTGTGTGTTCTTGTCGGTTGTTTGTGGTGTGGGTTTGTATTGTTGCGTGGGTTGATTGTGTTGTTTTGTTGCTGTTGTGTTTGTGGAGGTGGGGTGGTTTGGGTGATGGTGGGGTGTTTGGTTTTGGTTTGTTGTGTGGGTGGGTGCTGTGGTGGGCGGTTGGTGGATGTGGTGTTTGGGTGGTGTGTGTTGGTTTGGGAGGTGGGGTGGGTTTTGTTCTGTGGGTTGTTGTTGTGAGTGGTGGTGTCTGGTGTTTCTTGGTGGATCTTGTGATTGTTGGGGGTGTGGGTTGGGTCGGGTGGGGGGTGGTTGGTGGTGGGTGCGGGTGCGTTGTTTGGTGTTTGGTGTTGGGGGGTGTGGGTGTTGGTTGGGTTGCTGTTTGGGTGTTGGGGTGTTGGGTGTTGTTGGTCGGTTTGTGGAGTTGTTTTGTGTGGGGTTGGGGCGTTGTGGGGTGGTAAGTGTGATGAGGTATTAGCTTTGTAGTAGTTGATGTTAATTAGTATAGTATAATATTAATTTATATACATTATATATATACGGGTCTTAATTGTTGTAATTATGATTATTATAATGAAGTGGTATTGGGTAGCTATTATTGGTAGGGGGGTTGGTCTAACCGGCCGTATAGCGCGCTAAGACATAAGCTTTGGTTTCCTGTAAAGAACTTTTTTCTATTCCTGAAACCGGCACTTGGTAGATGGATTTTCGATCTAAAAGTTGGGATTGTTATTTCGTATGAAATACGGTAGTAAAAGTTTGGTTCTAGTGAGATTGAGAGTGTTTCTATTACATACTTACGTATGGAAGAGTGGAGATATGTGTTAGTTTGTTTAGTATCTAGTTATGTAGGTTATTGGTGAGCGGTTGTAGCGTAGGTTATATATGGTACTATTGTTGGTTTGTTGTGTATCATAGTATTGGTTAGGTTGGTGTATTTATTAGTTAGGTATATAGTTTATATGTGTGGTGTAGGGTTATGATTAGTTATATGGAATTTATCATATTATATATTATATTGCTGGTTGTGGGTTATATTAAGTATGATATGTATTTTATGATATATTAGTTATATATGTAGTTAGTATATTTTGATGAGATTAGGTATTTGTATATATATATATATATATAGGTGATTGATATTACGTAGTGGGTACTAGTTGTATATGAGTAGTATTTATATGTAGTGGTATATATAGGTAGTGTTGTATAATTATTATATATATTATGATTGTATAATGTAGTTACGTTGTGTTTAGTTAGAGTAGGTTATATTAGTATATTATATAAGTTGGATATATATGGGGAGTGGAGTATTATTATTGTAGTAGTTAAGGTAGGTATAGTATATTGTAGAATCAAGCAATCAAAGCGCTAAAGTTTAGAAAGTATGCGGTAGAAGTTAGGAAGGCGCGGTTAAGTTTATTAGATAAAGGCTTGCAGACAGTATGATGCAAGTTCTTAATAAGATTTTCACGATAATAAAATGTGTGCGTCCTGGATGTGTAGAATCGGTTAGCCTTTCGATCCGCTTTTCACTGAATTACGGTGTGCGAATCCTCTTGTCAGACTGCTGTGGGATTGTAAGTGACTATAATGAATATATTTATAAAGAATTGTTATTGTTAATAAAGTGTAAATAAGTAAAATCAGATGTGTAGTTAATAGCTTGGAGTTTGTGATTTTTTTGAAAAAGGTGTGGTGTTTCAAAATTTGTGATTTAGGTGGGGTCTAGAGTGTGATTCACCTTGTTGTTTGTTAAGTTAATTGGGTAAAGTGTGTTTTAATGACAAATGGGATTCTCAGTAGTGATTTACGTTTGGTGGTCAAGTCTTGTAAATGGTAGTCATGCATTAATGTTAATTTTGTGACTTGGATTGGGGTTGTGTAGTAGTGAGGTGCGATTGGAGTATTTGTATGTGTAGTCAAAAGTGAGGTTCATCGTTTGTGTTGGTATTATGCGTGCTAGTAAAGTCATTATGTTTATCGCCAATATAGCAGAGGAGGTACAGTTGGAAAACTAAGGAATTTTTATATGAGCACATTGGTGATAATGTTATTGAAAGTCGTGTGAGTGGAGAGTTTAAATAGATATACGTTTTAGAGAAGATGTGTTGGAAGTGGGTTGAGTCTATGAAGGATATGAGGTAAGGATTTATGATTGATTTTGATTAAACATGAGGTGGTAGTGGGAGGTGATATGGGTATATATGATAAAGTGTTAATTGTGGAGGGAGTGGTAGGGGGGTTATAAATTTATCTTTTTGCTGATGGTTTGGAAGTGAGGTGCGGATTATTTAGAATGTTTTTAGGGTGACTTGAGAGGAGGGAGCGTTGGCTTGTGGGGCGGGAATTTTACGGGCCGGGGGGCGGGGCGGGCTCGCTCTACATTTAATGCCGGGGGCGGGGCCTGGGCGCGGTGCCGGGGGCGCGGGGCCTGGGGTTAGCGTAAAATTAGGGAAGTGTATAGTCAAAAACACTGGAAAGTCTTAAAGTTATAGAATGAGAATTAATATATAGATTTCAAGTGTAATTAATAACTTTAAAATATAAAAAAGGAATACCTTTAATTAATTCAATTAAATAAATTTTCGAAGAGTAAGGTTGTTTTAGAAAATATACTTGATTTCTATAGAGAATTAGTTGTATTTATGATATAATTATTATATTTTATTTAATGGTATATATATATGAATTTATTAGTATACGTAGTGTATAGATATAGGTGTTTTTTATTAGTATTTACGGTGTATACGTAGGTTATATATATCTGGTGATGTATGGATATTATTGGTATATTTGTAGTATATAAGCTGAAGTATATGATTTATTAGGTATATTATTTTTATAGCAGGTATATATAGTTTATGTTATATATTGTGATATATGATTATATAATATATATATTATATTACGTAGGTATTTATTATCTATTGATGATATTTTATATATAAGTACTATATAGGGTGTGTTTTGTATTATATATATTATTAAGTAGTTAGTATTTATATATATATTAGTAAGTATGGTTTAATAAATAATACTAATAATAGTATAATAATAATAAGTATATATATAGATATTGTATATATATATAGTATATATGTTTTATAGTTATATAATATATATATATATATATATATAATATATACTATATACATAATGTATAGTGTAGATAATATATTATTATAGTTTGTATAACGGTTGATATTATGGGTATAGTTGTATATGATATATAGGGGCTTAGTTATTGGATAGAAGTATATTATAATATGGCGAGTAAGAATGGTAGTGATGAAGAGAGAGTAATATATATTATTATAGTTAGATAATCTGTTAGTATGTAATATATATAGGTATAGCTATATAATTATATATTGATAGTTATGATAGTATGTATATGTGATTAGGTGGTAGTATTAGTAGTTATAAGTATAATATAGTATATACTCAAATATATTATATATAATGAATATTATATATATATATAGGTTATATATTATTATATTATATTTATAGTATATATATTATAATATATATTATATTATGATATTAATAATATATGGTTTATTAGTCGTACTGATATGTTTATAAGAATACTTTGTGCGTAAGTGATAGTATTTTCGAGCTGTAGAGAGGAAGCCTTGAATGCTCTGTTTTAGTATTGGTATGCTTTACTGTCACTGGCTGGTGGCTGTCGGGGTGATGTTCTGCTGTGTCAATTTCTATTACTAGAATGTAGACTCGGAATTAATAAACATTGTTTGAAAGAGCACTGTTTTTTCTTTTATATTGAAATAGAATTATTATCAGGAAAGCTTTTTTCGTTTCCGATCACGCAGATACGCTCTTCAGTGCTAGTGAGGTGACTGGATTTCTTGCGTTTCGTTGATTCTTGCATCAGTTCAGTGTGTTTCAGTTGGTTCATGTGCTGATTTTTCTTTAGCATTGGTGTGTTGAAATATTTTGATGTTTTCAGATAATCATTTTGTATAAAATCTATCTTAACTTCAACGGATTGTCTTATTGTAGTTGTTAGATTTGATTTATGTATGCAGATAAGGATTCTTGATGTTTGTCGGATGGGTTCGTTGTGGTATTGATATTCTGATTCACCTTTATAGATTGTTGATTATTGTATAGAGTGTGCCTGTGTACGGCCTATGGACTTGTTAAAACGTGTAATTTAATGCGTCCTTTGTGGCGAGGTACAAAGCTGTATTTGTGAGTTTTTTTCGTCTTGCAAATCTTATGGTTTCAGCCTGATGATTTATGTTTTAAGTTAACAAGTATTTGCAGGGATAGTGTATATACAGTTTGGAGAGATTTTCTTTTCGTTTTGGGGTTTGAAGAATGTTTTTAAGTTGTGATGTTAGTACTGATTGAATGAGGGTAATGATTTTTGGTAATATTGTTTAACGAATAATAATGGGTAATGGTGAGAATTGGTAAACTAGGAGGTGTTGGCATATTGTTTCGGTGGGAAAGGTGCTATAGTACCTCTTTTTTGCTTTGTAAAGTGGCTTGGTTCTGTGTGATGAAGAACTCATTGGTTATCGGTAAATGTGTGGATTTGTGTAAAGTATTGTGGTATGTATTTAGTTTCTTGGTGCTAGATAGATGGGCGGAGAGCGTATAGAAAGGGTCTTAGGAGAGAGGAGAATTGACATGGAACATGCTAATTTGTGTTTTGGGGAATGATTAGATGAGGCAATGTATATGTTTGGGGTTGGAAGTGGGTTTTCTATATATGGTGAGATTGCAGAGTAATTTGGTTTTCCATGTGTGATTAATGTATCTGTAGGGAGGAATAGAGTTTTGGTAAGGGCTTTTCTGAGTCGTTTAGCTGAGCTGGAAGGGTGAGATAGGAGTCTAATATACGGCGTTATAGTGGCATTTGCATTATGGGTTGGTGTTGGTGGAAGGGAGGGTGAGAACAAAAATGTCATTTACATATCGTAATTCCATTAAGAGCTTATGGTTTTAAGCTAAGAGGGTGGGTAGTAAAAATATGGATAAAAAATTCTGTTAGTTTGTAGGTTGCATAGATATAGTAGTGTTACTTGAGTATGGGGAAGACAGTGGGATGTCCATTACCTCAGGTCGCATAAGTTTGTGTATATCATTGGACATTTAAGAGTGAAATGAAGTTATGTTGTAAATGGAAAGATTGGCCGTGTGTTGGCCCGTTTTCAATATATTAAAACAGCTCATTAATTATCTGCATTATCGAGGCTAGCTAGTACTGCTCTTTCATTTATTTATGGCAAAGATTGATTGACAAACAAACTTCGCGTGAGTATGGATCCACAGCGTTCTCCCAGACTCAGTAACGATGGTCGTATCGATATGTGGGGAATGTCACGGACAGGATTTTATAGTTGTAATATTTTATCCAATCCTTTTCTATTATATGTTATATTACCAAATGTTTTTGAGATGTAGAGTATGTAGATGAACGTTTTGTCTCCTCTCACACAGCCAGACGCCTAATTGATTGTCCTATTTGTAACTTATATTAACTCTATGGTTCCGATTCATCTAGTTTCAGTGATATTGCTGATAGAAATTCGGCGTGTCAACACCTCTATGTGCGACCTGTCGTGCGGTATAACGCCTTTAATTCAGAATGGAATAACAATCACTGATCAATTGTATGATGTATAGTAGGAAACGGGGAAGGAGAAGGAGAAAATGGAGGTGGGGTTGGCTGTGGTTGGGTTGATGAACATTCTGCAGCAAACTAATTACATTGGGCATCTAATCATTTCGCCTCCTGTCCAAATCACAAAGATTAGCGTGTTCATGTCATGTCTATTCTCTCGGTGCCGTGTTCGTATATGCTGCTCCCCCTCTTCTAGCACAAGAAGCTAAATACATCCACAATACTTTCAATTATCACTTCAATTTACGCGTAGCTGATTGTATTTTCATCAGAAAAGCATTTATACAAAGGCAAAAAGAGAGGTCTAAAGCAGCCTTTCGCGCGCGAAAATGATGCAACATCGCTTTCCTTGTTACCAATTCATCAAATTACTATGTATATGTTCTGTTAAATACAAATAATTACCAAAAAATATACCCTCATTCCAACAAATAAGGAATGCACCTTAAAAAACATTCCTCAAACCCAAAACAGGAGAAAGATAAGATGCTCGTCAAAGCTGTATATAATTCACCTCCCGCGTGCAATACTTGCAATAGAATACATATAGTATATGTGGTGGAAACATAGATTTGCAAGAGAAGCAAAAAACTCCAGATGACCTGCACAGGACAGCATAAATTCAGCTTTAACATAGTCATAGGCGTAATCATAAGGCCACTCTCTCAGTATCAACATATAATAAAAATTATCAGAATATCACGACGACTATAACTATCGCAAAATCATGGGAATGCCTTTTGCATTTTATAATAGTACAAGCTACTAATAAGCATCCGAGGTGGAAAGTAAGAATAGGATTTTATAGCAAAAATGATATATTTGAAAACAGCTGTCATCGATAATTTTCAACATACTACGTCATGAAGAAAGATAGCAACATTACTGGAAACACAACTGTGAACTGATGAAGAATCAGAAAGGAATCATCTTCGCTATTACCTGAAGATGGTCGTCTCGCGTGTCGGGATGTAAACATTAGCTTTCCTTTGTTAAAATTATTGTGGGTATTTAATAGGGAGAGAAGTGTCCTTAACAATGTATTAGTTGTATATCGTTTGTACTTTTAGGTCATGAAATGCAAGTGACAGTAGTGGATTTGTTCCGATTCTATAAATATCGATAGAAGCCTCGTATATCATATGTTTATATTAATATCATGAGTTTGCTTCTCGATTTTTATTCGGCCAGAGAAATATATCGATTATAGTTCGATACTATCGAATATTCGATATGATTTATAAGAGGAGTTATTACATTGATATATTAACATCACCAATGATATATAATATATGTATATATATTAAGTGTGTGTGGGGTCGTCTTAATTATATAGTGCGTCGGGTGGGTGGGGGTATGGTGCTTGTTATAGTAGTAGTAGATAATATATGAGTGAGGGATAGTACCGTAGTGACGTGATTTATTAGTAGTATTATAGTTATAGTTGATAGTGTGAATGTCGGGTATTTAGAGGTTGATGTGGTTTATTATATATACTTATAGACGGTAGGATATATATTTGGCCTCCAGATGTTGGCGAGCGCACAATAGGTTATCTTTATTAAACTAACGATAGCTAGACTAAAAGATTCTGAGGGGAGATAGTATACTTGGATTTTTTGGAATCGAAGGGGCAATATTGTCTAGTTATAACAAGTACAAATGAATTAAAATCTACAGTAAAATAGAACAAGAAAGTATAACAAAGTTTCAGGGATGTAGCGATTGTTTATAGTTGTTTTATTTTGGTTACAACAGTCAGAAATGGAAATGTTCGCATCGTGTTTCCGGGTAATTATATTATTCGTTCTTAAACAATGACAGTTGTTAGGGGTATGTTTACTAGTATGTTGACGATGTTTAAGTAGGTAACTCTAGATCTACTCAACTAACGTGAACGACGTTAATCTAGACTATAGGCTACTTAGACTACTTTTAACTAACTGTACGTAACTAACTAACTACTAACTAACTAACTAAAGAAATTATTAGTATATATATATTATATGAATATATATATATTATAGAGTGGTAGGTTATAATTATATATATATATAGTATAATATGTATTATATATATTTTGTTGTCTCAGTGTAGTTAGTCGTGGTAGATACGTGTAGTACTCGTTTGTTCATCAATATACTATTAAGGGCTTATGATTGGCCGTTGGATTTGTCTATAAGTACGTATGTGATTATATGTAGTGATATATATATTATAGGGTATTATATTGGCGTCGAGTAGCAGATATGTAGGTATTGGTAGTAAAATACGGTAGTTTGATGGATCTTATGTGTGAGCTTGGGGTATTTTGATTTACGGCGTTTATTATATTATATGATAGGTATAGATAGGTATTGGTATAGTACGTCATTGCTTGTAATAAATATGGTCGTCATTATATATGATATATGATATTATATAGGGTATATATTTGTGATTGAGTATTATTTATATAGTTTTGTAGTGGCTTTTGATTGATATCGTATATATAGACGTCAGCTGTCAGGGCGTGTGTTGACTTAGGGGGATGAGTATGATCTCGTGTTGTGCGCCCGTAGTTACGCATGTTAGTGGTCTATTTAGGGGTATATTAGGGTATTTAGGCTATTTAGTTACTTAGTATAGGGTAGGTATTTTAGGTAGTATAGGTATATGGATAGTATATTATTAGGAGATACGAGGGATAGAGAGAGTTTTAATTTATAAATATGAAGCAGTACGTGTGTTACAGGAAAAAAAGTGTGGTAGGATTAATGAATAAAGGAATCTTTACTCTTAGGGTTACTGTGTTCCTCCACTTTCAAGTTTCCACTCAAGTGAGTCTGGAGACGATGGAAGTTGTGGCTAAGAAAG
The DNA here is from genome assembly GCA_015478945.1 of Trachelipus rathkii. Taxonomy (NCBI): domain Eukaryota; kingdom Metazoa; phylum Arthropoda; class Malacostraca; order Isopoda; family Trachelipodidae; genus Trachelipus; species Trachelipus rathkii. The sequence goes on from JABUQX010029042.1 coordinate 25,733, forward strand.
ATGCTTGAGAACGGGGTAGTTTTTGGAATGTTTTGTCGTTACGACGGTCGGAAATAAATTTAATTAAGAAAATCGCTGTCTTGCACAAAAAATTTAAAACAAATCAATAATCGATTCAAAATATTTGTTTTGTTGTGTTGAGTAGGTGAAAAGTGAAGATTAATGAGGTTAATATAAGGTATTATGAAGCTAGGAGATTGTCATAAATTTTTGGATGTCTTATTGTAGTTACGATATGTGGGAATATATATGGATCTGTATTCTTGCCAACGATAATTAATTGTAG